>JAQFVV010007999.1:0-46169 GCA_028023455.1 Epiperipatus broadwayi
TCTGTTATATTTGGCTGAACCTAACTATGAAGCATTAAGTTAATGATTTCTAAACATTAAATATAATTGATTATATTACAATTAATACATCAACTGGGATGATTAAATGCCGTTCCGTTATATTTGATGCCTCAACTAAGGCTATCAAATAGGCTGTCCCGTTATAATATATATATATATATATATATATATATATATATATATATATATAATCATGCTTATACACCTTTATCCCCCTTAGTGATGGCAATTGGTTCTCCAAAACTCATTATTAAGCAAGAATATTGTATACAGAATACATATTTATAATGGGGGTCTATGGGAAAAATATTGGTTGGTTTCTAAAGCTAAAAAATTATACTAACTTAGGAATAAAGTACATATTAGAAAAAAAATTCATCAACATTTATTTTAAATGCAATCTGTTTTTCTTTTTAAATTTTTATCTAATTCAACATTGGCATTTTAAAATGTTGTTTTTTTTTTTTTTTTGATTTGAAACCACTTGGGTATAAACAACATTTTTAACGAAGTTGCAAAATCAATAACTATTTTTACATAATAATGTACCGTATTTATATATTGAACTATTTCATCATATAATATAAGTGTTGAATGTCTTTAGAAAAATTAAACTTTAAATAATCCAAATAATGTACATTATATTTAAATAAAGTTTAATTTTTCTAAAAACATCCAACACTTAAATATACTGTATATAGCATTATAGATTCATTAATGATATATATTTTAAGACATTATATTTAAATAAACTATAGCTGGACTGGATAGATTCAAGCTGGAACAAAGGTGAGTTCTTTGGCGGCTTATGGCATGTTCTTATTCAGTTGCGAGATGATTTAAAATGGTGTTGCAATGACGGCAAGTCCCTTTTAGCAGCTTATGACATCTTTTATTTGGTATAAGCTTTTTGGTTGTTGCTTTGGCATTTGATGGACTGAACTCCGCGTTCCATCACGGGAACGGCAGCAAAATTTTGCCTGACTTTAGCCAGACATGGTAAAATTAAACAATTTATAACTTGGATAATAATAGCTCTTCAAAAGCAAGATGGAGTATATCTCCCCGCTTAAAATAAGCCCTATTTATACATTTCGACTAAACTTTAACATCTTTTTGGAATTTCATTAGCCTCAGGACCAATTGACTTTTAATTAAACAAAATAATATAATTTAATTTCTACAACACATAATGTCTCCGAGGTGTTACATTTAATTACTTAAAATTATTAAAGTATATAAATTATATAATTTGATTCAGTTTCATTAATTAAATTCCTTTTTAAGTGTTACAGAATGTTAAAGCTTAGCAGAAGGAACAGTATTCTGATTTAATGATAAAGTCTTTTGTTGCAAACAAAAATCAATCAGTAAACTAGATTTTACTTTTTACCCGGGGTGCAGTCACTAATTGATATCTTGTTTACACAAAATTTTCATTTTTAATTACAAACGGATGATTTTTATTTTACTGAAATAAATAACTTTTAACATATTTGTTTTTACAATATTATTTGTTTATAATAAAAAAAAAGCAAATTTAAAGAAAATACTTTAGTTTCAATTATATATGTAAAACATTAAATCAGAAAACCGTTAAATATAATTTAAAGAAAATGTTTTACAGTATCTTTATTTAAACTTAAATATATATATATATATCATTCCAATGTTTAACTTATCCATCCACATACGAATATAATAGCGAATATAATTAAGAATTGACTGAAAATTAATAAAACATTTTATAATAAATTATGAGCATTTCTCCGCTATGACTTTATCAAACCTGTCTAATTATAGTGTGTTTTTGTATGTAAATGGATGATGCAATTTAAGCGGCCATTATAGCAAAGTTTTCCCGCTCAACTTATATATAACATTTTTACATTTAACATTTTTATATTTAAGATAGGTTCGAAAGTAGTTCAGATGAGTAGGTCATTAGGTTGATGGCGAAACGGAAAGGGATTGGAGGTTTCCGTTTCAATACATATCTCCAAGTTAAATTTGAAATTAAAAAAAAAAATTGAAAACATTGGCCATGAATTAATCTATATCAATAGCTAAGAGTTTAAATAACAAAAAGAATATCTCCACTCTTTTATTGTATGAATAGTTATCATATAATGACATATACATACTATTTTATCTTCTATTTTAAAATAGAAATATGAACAAATCATACATTTGTTCAATGAAAAATCTATGCACAAATATCATACCACATAAGTGAAAAGTCTCATTCTTTCTTTTACCCACAGTTCCATTGTAGCTCCTGCAGTTACTGTTTCTGATTTCAATGCATAGAAACAATTATTTTTGAAGTAAAGAAGACATACATGAATAATAATAATAATAATAATAATAATAATAATAATAATAATAATAATAATAATAATAATAATAATAATAATAATAATAATAATAATAATAATAATAATAATAATAATAATAATAATAATAATAATAATAATAATAATAATAATAATAATAATAATAATAATAATAATAATAATAATAATAATAATAATAATAATAATCACAGATCTTTTATTCCAATATTTTTATTCAAATACATGTCCACTTTATTTTATAAAGAGTAGTTAGTTTGATGTGACAATAATAAACACTGCTGGTATTCTACTTTTATTTCTATAATATATGATATGGTTTACTATTGACAAAATTCAATTATGGTACAAATGAGTAATAAAGACTAACATTTTTCCAAGTCAATAAAATGAAATTTCAATTGCTTAATAACAATGAAAGTTTAATTAACCAATCTTGTGAAATTCATTGATCAAAAATATGATATCCATATGCACATCATGGAGTTTGTATTCATCACAAATACATAGATGAAATTCCAGATTTTAACAATGGAATATTTTATATATTAATTGCAATATGATAAATTTTGGTATTTTTTATCATACATTTTGCAATTTCCCCTGAAATCCTATCAATGATCTGCCCTAAATTGAATGGGCAGACATCTTAATTTTTTTATTTTTCCATTATTTTAGATATTAGTTACTTTTAAACTAAAATTAATATTTTTTAAAGATAAATATAAAAGTACCCATTCTTGACAATGATAAAAGTTATAAGATTAGAGTTAGTGTTTCAATTCTAAACATAAATGCTCATTGCTAATATTAATGTTACTGAGATAATTGTTTAATTGAACTCAATGAACAGTCTTTGGGTGCTTGAAAATTGTTTTTGCAGCACATAAAAATGAACACTCTTAGAAAACTTTTGATGCAATAAAAAAAATCATGCTTTACAATTTCAATATTGTTTTTCATTTTCAACCAAAAATCAAAAAGTCACATGACATTTTCTATACCTTTTAATGAATACACACACACACACACATATATATATATTCCAATAAACAAATATATATTTAAAAATCAAATATTTAATTTTGTGATAAGTAAGTTGTTATAATAATGATTATATTCAAGTGATTTAGTTTATGATTCACTTAATTATTTTCTAGTATTTATTTATTATTCACTTATTTATATTTTTCCCTAAAATTGAACACAACCAATTTATAATTTGATGCTAATATTAATAATAAATAATGATGTTATTTTAAAATATTAGTTTGCCATAGTTATCTAGTTAATATTTATACTTCAACACCTCCATTATCCTAAAATCAAGTAAAATAAAATTGAGATCAATAAACTTCCTCTCTTTTTTATATTCTCTAATATACAGCTCTCACTTGGGCAAGTACAATATATATATACACACATCTGGAACTCATTTTACATGATAGATAGGTTCCTCAGAAAACACGTGCTAACTAAATTGCGCAAAAATAGACATAACTTACCTTGAAAAAAAGGGGATACAGACTGTGATTTTTCAAAAATCATGTAAAAGCAAAGCACCAATGTAAAATTACTTTAAAACTCGTGCAAAAAAAATTAAGGAAATAAAATATGACTAATAAAAAATTTCAATTAGCAAAGCACCAATGTAAAATTACTTTAAAACTCGTGCAAAAAAAATTAAGGAAATAAAATATGACTAATAAAAAATTTTAAATTTGAAAAAAATTGATACAAGACAAACTTTTTTTAACTATAATATTTAATTTTATTCAAAATAATATATTTTTATGCATAATTTACAGTATAGTAATTGACATTTTTTCATACATGTTTTAATTATTATCGCTACTTGCCAATAAACAGGTTCATTTGCAAACTGGTAAAAATCAGATTCTTCACAAGAGGAAATACAACTAGCACCAACTTCATTCTCATGTTATGTTAATGGTTCTCTGATGACAACGTAATTAGTAATTAATCTTTTGAGACAATGATTTTATTAATTCTTTATGAAGCTCACGATATCCAGACATACAACCATTTAGCTCTTGTTGGAATTTAAAAGCATGTTCATGATTAGTGTCATCAATAAGAAAATAATTAAAAATAAACTTGTGGACACTAAATGATTAATAATTGATTATGTTGTTTTTAAAAAAGCAAAAACAGAATGTGATTTAAAATGCAAAATTAACACACACAATGTTTGAACCAATTTACATTATAATCTTGTAAAATTTAATGTGTGTATACATAAAATGTGGAAATCATGATTTTAATTTCATTATTGCATAAAATCTTATTATTATAAAGCACTGAAAATATTGAAATTACTAAGATGAATGTCAAATTCCAATAATGTGCTATTACTTTCAATATGACGTAAATGCGTGAAATTTATTATTTAAAGTATTAGCGCATTATCGGAATTCGACTTCTGAAGAAACATGAATCGCATAATTTCAAAATCATGTTAAATAAATCCATGTAAAAAGAGACCCAGGTGTATATTAGGATGACCAGATTGGTTTGATCAAAAATTGGGACAAAATGACCAATCATTTTTATGACATTGTGTCCTTTTTTATATAAAACTCCATTTCTGAGTATACTCATCATTGTAAGTACACTTCCTCTTTGACATGTCTATTGTTTAGAGTTAATAATATTCTTATTAATTTATCAGTATAAAAATAATATCAACAAATAACTAGTAGAATTGCACTGTCAATCAAAGCAGGTGGAAGCACATTTCAAATTTTAACCTACAAGAATCCAACTGCACATGCTCGAACATGAGGTTGGACATGAACATGTTTTACTTGAGCACCTGGCCATATATCATAATAGGAATCTTTGTTTTGGTACTTGAATTTGTATGAAGTTTTTATAATATTATTGTAAAGACTGAAATGGATAGAGAGAGTAAAGAAACTTTCATTTTTGCAATAAATTATTTATGTAAGATCAATATTTATTAAATATTTAAAATTGGAACATACAAAGGTTCTTAAAAATCATTTCAGGGACACTGGAACATCCAATCAAAATAGAAACAAATCCCCAAAAATTGGAATGTCTAGTCACTAATATATTTTTATTGTAGGCAGTGGTAAACTCTAGCAATGCCAATATTACAAATTTAAAATTATCCTGCAAGTTTATATCATAATAATGGCTATTTAATTTAAATATTTTATATATCATATAATAATATGAGAATTTTCAATTTTTTTTATTAAATTGTAATGTGAATATTATTATAATTTGTAAATATTTGTAAAAGAGAGAAAAAATATAAAATCAAATAAACAATTTCTGTTGTTCTCTCTTTTCAGCAATTATAATTAATTGCCAGTATTAATTTTAATTATCAAAAGGTGGTAAATTATTTAATGATTTTAATTTTAACTTTATTAAGAGAGATAAAGTAGCTACAGGTTTACGTTGTTTTAACATTTTTTGTTAAGTTCTATTTTAATTAGTTAGAGTAGTTTTTTTTCTTTTCTTTCCTTATTATCTCTCCCACCAAATCAAAGGTAATTGTAATATTAAATTATTTTGGGCATAAGAATAAAAAACATGTGCCAAAGAATTTTATTATGTTTGACTTGTTTTACAATTTTAAAAAAGGAAGAGAAGTAACTAAATATATTCTCTTCTGTAAAAATAGATCAAATTGGTCATTAATAAATTTTATCAGATGGAAAATAGAATTGTAATTAGATGGACACAGGGTTATCAAAAATACAGGAGTAGGTAAATCAATACATCTCATTGCCATGTAAAAAGAGGTTAATCCTAATCAAGTTGTTAAAAAAGACAGTGGGGGAAGTCTTGATCCAGATACTAAGAATATAGTACAAGAAGAGTCTTGTTGCATTTGTTGAGAAGAACAGTAGTAGTGAGACTTAACTCAGCTATTAAAATATTAGAAGTTTAGCTGCTTAAAATGTTTTTTTGAAATAAAATCAAATATGTGCTAAGTTTATTTAAAAGCTAAGCATCATTTATCTTCATGTAGCAAGCTCACTACAAAAATATAAAGTAGACAAAATATCTCCGAAGTAAATTGCCACAGATCATGTTTCCAACCAAGAACATGACTGGTCCCTAACTTTATATGTTTATCTTGACCAGGAAAATTATTTTTAAAAAATTGATAAACTCATTATGTTAGCCTGAACTGAGAAATTATTAGAAAGAAAAATTGATAAATTATTTATGTGTTATCTTGAAAATATTGTATGGTAAAATAGATAAATTAGCATGTGCAATAGCCTGGAAATGAAAAATTCCCAAGGATATCTACAAAAAATTGGAAATTCAAATCAGGGCACAAAAAAAATAAAGCCATGGTAAAAGATATTTTTGTAGTGCAAATAATCTGTACAATTATAGATACATTATTATATTGACCATAATGGGTAATTTTATTAATTTAACATTTTATTATTAAACAAATTTTTGTTTATTCATTTGATTTGATTTCCAAAATTATAAATGGGATATATTTCTTAAGTAAAATTATTTTTATACAAATAATAATTGATTCTTTTTAATAATTATTATTAATTGACATTCTTTTTTAAAACATATTTTTAATATATTTAATTTTCCACTAAAATTATACAAAAGGTTTAAGTGAATTTATTCTTTTATCACTGGTTATAAAGTTTTTCAATTTTACTTATTTGTAATATATATATATATATTATAACAATCTGGATTTAGAGCTTAACATCATCTGCACTACAGGGCACCATCTAGGCATTTGAACCTAGAAAAATTTATAAAGTAGGCAGATACGTAAGTCAAGAAAAATTAATTTTTTTTTATTTTATATATTTTGATATCCGGATGTTAGCCCATTGTCTAGCTCAGTGGAATAGCAGAGATTTATATTTCATAAAGTCTTATCTAAGAATAAATTTTAAAAAAATAAAATAAAATAAGCCACTGCCAGTAATTAACATACAAACATTTATTTATGCACATATATATAAAATCTAACATTATTATTTTAGCATGTTTACTTTAACATTTAACATTATTTTTAACTTTTATTTTAGATTTTAATTTACATTTTAATTTTTATACTATTATAAGTTCGCACAGATGGGTTTATAAAAGTTTGTTTTGAAATGTTGAGTATAGATCGGTTACATAGATTACACAGTTAAAAATATTTCAAAATAAACATAAATGATCAAAATACAAAGTCATTCATACCATCAATTGCATAGGGAATACAAAAAATCCAATGGTATTTATCATAAGATACTGCAGAGACACCAATAACTTAAAAGACATCTGAATAAATACATTTTAGATACTCACCGTAAGGTATCATTATTTACCGAATGTCTATATATTTTGATCAAATATGAAGACCAAAAACATAATTAACCGATAACGAACCCATGCAATGTCCATACCCAACTTAAATTTAATGCATTTTTATTTAGAGTGCCAAGTATGAATAGACTACATAGATTTGCATTTGAAAGAAAGTACTCTATCTTTATTTAACCTTAGGCCAAAAGTTTGCAGTCAAACTAACGTCAATTCATCTGATATATTGATGCCTTCAATGTAATATGAAAAACAGCAGCACAAAAGGTTAAGAGAAGAAATTGCCTCTCATCAGATAGGAATACTGCATCTATCTGACAAGAAGAGCAATAAAAAAAACTCCATAGGAAAGGACTGCTGTCATTTTGCCGGCTTATGAATTGCATTCCATAGGCCAAAAAAGAAGTGTGCAGCATATAAAGTGATTCTGACCATAGCAAATCTCGTAATACATCTACTAATTATACCAATATATCCAATCCATTGACCTAATTTAACTACGAAACAATTAACTTAAGATTACCCTCCCCTAATATAACTTTACAAATCTATATAGCCATTCATGCCTGACTTAAGTTTAACATTTATAAAATTTAATTTAACAAAAACAAAACAGTCATAATAAAACTTAAAAGAACAAAAAAAAATAAATGGAAATAATTTTACAAAGAAATACATCAAATTAAAATTACTTATTAGTAAATAAAGTTGGTCAGATAGGATTCTATTGCAATTATTTTAAATACGGAAAGTTTTTAATTTAATGTTCATTAATTATAAAGTTCTTACGTTTTTAAACAGTTCATCTTCATCTGTTGCTTGTCATTTGAATGTGAATTACCATGCTGTCTTAATAAGATTGGTATTCTGTTGGCCATTTTATTTATTCATTCAGAGGTTTTTTACTCTAGCTGGTCCTCAATGTAGAAAACGATAGTTCATTTCTTTCTTTCTTAGCAGAACTGAAGGGATTGAAGAATGCATCTTTTCAATCCCTTCTCCTTTAACTCTGCACTAACACATATCTGTCCACTCGTAATAACTATCTAATTATTTCCAAACTTTTTCTTTTATATTCATTTTAAGGATTCAATTGACATTATTTCATCGATGATGATGATCCTTCCATTGAGGTCTGATTTCCCCAATGGATTTCTTTCATTGGCCATTCTGTTCCTATTGTTTTTCCTCTCTTATCTTACCGTTGCTTATACATTTAAAATGTTCAAGGGCTAGCTTACTAATTAAAATAATCATTTTCATTTACAAAAGATTAATTAATTTATCTACATTCTTGAAGATATATCTTTATCTTTAATTAAATCTTTTTAAGTTTTTGTTTTTAAAATACTTTTTATATTTTTAATAAAGTTTTATTTTAATAAGTTTTTTTTTTATCCATGCGATTTTATATATATATATACGAGTTTAAGATGATTTTTTAATTTTCAATTTTTAATTCTTATAAAAGAAGTTTTTATTTGCGAACTTTTATTCTTTTCATGTTTACTAATAAAAAAACAATGTAACGTATGTATGTGTCAATTACAATATATATATATATACACAACACTTTAAAATTATAAAATAATAATAAATAAAAATGCTACATCCATACAAATAAGTCAAATTTTAAATAAAATTTTATGGTTTTATAGATGAGCTGCTTTCAGGGCAATCACTAAAATCCCATAATCATAGCTATTTAATATATAATGAATGATAAATAATATTTTTAAAGATTTGTAAATGTTCTATATAAAATATAATAAAGAACTTTTCTAATGATTTCCAAATAAGTATATGTACTTTTCCTAATACTAATAGATCCATTAATAATTCTAAAGATCACATTAATCATGAATCAATTCCCCAAGTTGTTTATAGAATAGCTTTCCCTAAAATAGGTTGTAAAGATATATACATATATAAAAATAATCCTAATGCATAATGCTATACTGAAGTAAATATACAAATATTAAATATTAAATCACCCCACATTTTGAAATAGAAACTCTAATGTATTTATATATTAGTTAACAGAGGGAAGTACTGGATTTATTAACTATGTGGGGGAATTTAATGTTTAATATTATATATATATATATATATATATATATATATATATATATATATATATATATATATATATATATATATATATATATATATATATATATATATATATAGGTAAAACATGCTAATATTATCAACAGGGTATATCAACACACCTATTCATATAAAAAAGATAAAATTAAAGATGAAACTAAATCAATATTTGGGAGCACCAAATTACAACCAATCATAATTTTGAACCTTCTCAAGGTAGCATTATTTATTCAGAAGAAAATTATATTAATAGAAAAATAAAAGAGGCATATATAATAGCCAATAATAACAATGTCATTAACAAAAGAGTAACTTGCTTTACTTTTTCCAAAGCATGGAATATTAAATTGTTTGAAAATATATTTATTTTATATAGAACATTTACGTGCATTTAGGAAAAAATATTTATCATTCATTATATATTAAATAGCTATGATTATGGGGTTTTAAAGGATCCCCAAAACACAACTCTGCTATAAAGTTATAAATTTTTATTAAAAACTTCACTTATTTATATGTAGCATATTTATTTATTATTGTTTTACAATATTACTTATTGCAAAAAAAATAACTCAATGATGGAAAAAGATGATTGAATTAATAAATGAAAATCATATGGTGAATCACTTTTGCTATGTGAAATATATTGATTTGATAATATATGTATATAAGTTATCATATTATCATGTCTTTTTTTATTTTTTTATATTTATTAAGCAGTTAGTGTATTAAATAAATGTTTAAAATGTTTTAATATTAATAGTTTTATTCATTCAGCTATATGTTCTATAAATTGGAAGTGTGTGTGTGTGATTACATTTTATTACAATTTAGTGTTTGATGGATTTTAAAATTGTACTTGTAAAATTATTTATAGTAAAATAGCAGTTATATGTATTTATATTTTATTCACAATTACAGTTTCTAGAGTCTTATGATCTTGAGATAGGTCTAAAGAGCATAATTTTAAATTATATGGATGTTGGGATTTATGTTTGTATTTAGACATCCAGATGACTTTTCTGAATGGTGAAATGTATCACCTTTAAGGTCCATTCACTGCATTTTGTATTTTAATTAAAAATTTATTCTGTATTCAGCTGGTACCCTAATGGCAGAGTATTGATGATGATCAGCATATATCGGTGTCCCAGCATTCTTTTTATAATGTGATGAATAGTTTAGCAATTAGGTAAGTGCATCCAGATGTCATTTTTGTTCCATTTTTGTCTGTGGCTAGATATGTAGCCTGTTTTATAATTTACCTCTACATCTAGTCAAGGCCTGATTGGTGATTAATGATTTGACTTTCTTTTATAATGCTGGTGACATAGTTTATATCTTAACATAATTTAATATAACCCTACCTTCCATGTTGATCTCATGCTCCTTAGTTTATTCTTAGATATTTATTCTATTATGTTTCATTATTGATATTTATTTTATAAGAATAATGATATTTACCATATCTCTGTATTATCTCTTCTGTCTGTATCATTACAACTGGCACTCAATGTGATTTTCCATCTTTTTATATTACACATTCTGTACCCTTACTATATATATATATATATGAATTTTTTGTCATATTTCACTTTTTAACTGACCTGAAGTTTTTAGCTCTCTGGGTATGAATTTTACGAAAAAAGAGATTAGAGCAATTTCTTTTAAAAAAACTTAAATGGATCCACAAAAGAGAAAAAAAATAAAAAAATAACTTTTCCAGCTGAAGAAGACATAATATAAATTCTACCCTTTTGATTAGGTCCAGATGAATTCACTAAGTCAATTTTTAAAAAAAATTAAATTGAAGATATGTTTTAATTGGTATAACTACTGTGTAATGTTGGCAGGGTTTTAAAATGCTTGTCAAAGTAAAGTGAGAATGCTAAAGACATAAAAACTATACTAATATGTTAGAATAATAAAGCAAAGCTAAATACTGTAATTTTTTATGGTTGAGAAAACTGGCCATAGTAAAATAATATGCTAAAACTCTAGTAAAAATGTACTTAAAAGCTAAATTTAAAGTAATGACTTAGAATTAAATAAATTAGTGTGTTTAGAATAAAAATTATATTTAATATTGTTATTATAAATTATTTATTTATAATATAATATTTTGTGTTGGGTAAATGTTTTTAATTTAATAGTATCAGAATTATTATTCTTTAATATAATATTTTTTTGTAATTAAAAATTTATTTCTGTTAGCAGACAGCAAATAAACTGTCATTCTGTCTGGTTTTTGAAAGTCATGTGACACAAGTATTCATACTTTGTGCTTATAAGTTTTCTAATAAAGTTTCAAAATTGCTTTAGAATAGTGTTAAAAAGTTGAAACATTATTTGTCACAAAATAAAAGTAATTTCAGAAAATTTAATTGGGTAGTTTTAAAAAACAAATGTAGTTAATAAAGTTAGATTTTTAAAAATAGATACATTGAAAATAAATATTGGATAAATTACTAAAGTATTGTTTTTAAAATGCTATTTTAAAAAGTTTAGTTTGTTTAAATGAAAGTACAAAATTAATTTAGAATTAAATAATATAGTATTTAATGTAATAAAATTGAATCATGATTTTTATTTTTGAAATTTAATTGTGTGAGATAGTACTGATATGTAAATTAGATCAGCAGTTGAAGATCTAAATAGCCAATCAAATCATCAATTTATTTTGGTATAAAAGTAGATGTTCACATGTTTTTGTGTGCTTTAATAATTCACTTCAATTATATGCTTTTAATACTTAAATAGTTGATTAATAAATAGATAACTTTCTTGATAATTATATTTTTAATATCAAAGTATCATCTAGTTTATTACTTAAAATATTTTTTTAAAAAAGAGAGAATTGAAAAATTATAAATTTATTAAGTTAAAATCATGCATTGTTAAAGCAACAAACTTCCTTATCAAGTGTTTCTGTTAAAACTTGAACCAGCTTCAGTGGCCAATGGAAATCATATCAGAAATAAATATATATTTGGAGAAAGTAAGGATGGAGGTACAGTTACCAAGTGAAAATAAAATTCTAGAAATACTCATGGAGAAAAACATATCATGGTTTATTTTGATATTTTGGACATTGTCAAAGAGATTGGACAGAAAAGTTCATTGAAAATTTAGTCTAAATGCATTATCTCATAAGAAAAGATAGCCATATCTGAAAAGCAAAGCTATATTGTAAAAATTTTAACTTTTAATATTTCTAAGAGGAATATAATTTAAAATAGTCATAGTAAATATTGTAAAAGAAATACTATTTTAAAAGGGTTTATTATATACTTTTCTTTGAAATGATAAAGATATATAAAACCGATAGTACTGCAAATATTTTGTTTGACAAGCCATCATTCATTAAGAAAGAAGACTGCATTTATTTAATATTTTAAAACCGATTTTGAAATGTTATTTTTTAGAGGAGAAATACCTGGGTAATTAAATTAAAATTATTCTGGCAAAATAACTTTATAATTACTTTATTTAAATTATTAAATTCTAATTTTAATGGGATATAAGTGCATAATTTTTGTACGAGTAGGACTGAACCCTTATAGATCTGACTGATGCATCCTTTTTAATGTAAAAACTCTGGGGAATTATTTTATAACTTCCCAAAGTGATATAACATTTAATAATCATTATCCTGAAAGGTATAAACAATGGTCTGTAATTTTTATGAACTTTCATCAAAGGATTAATGATTATTTTTATAAATAATTTCAGATTTAAAAGTTGACTTCACTTCACTTCAATTTTTGATTTCATTTTTTTTTAATTATTCATGAGCAAGCAACTGTGCAGGAAAGTCAAAAAAGCTTTGTGTTAGTATTAAAGCTTTGAACAATTGTGTGATATTAGCAACAAACATCGGGAGCAAGTGTCTATAAGGATTTATAATGAAGAAATATTAGAAGAAAGAAAAGAACATTTTTTTAAAATTTACTTTATAATGGATTGGAGTTTTTGTGTAAATATAGTCTTAATTATTTTTATTTACTAATAATAGTATTAAGTTTTATATTATTTTTAGGCAGGAAAATTACATATAAAATATTTATTAACCTAGTATAATAATTATCGTAAGGAATATTTAATATTTGTAAAGTTTTTTATAAATATTTTTCTGAGTATGATAGTATTGCTGAATAAATGCTGCTAGTATTATTATTATTATTATTATTATTATTATTATTATTATTATTATTATTATTATTATTATTATTATTATTATTATTATTATTATTATTATTATTATTATTATTATTATTATTATTATTATTATTATTATTATTATTATTATTAGTAGTAGTAGTAGTAGTAGTAGTAGTAGTAGTAGTAGTAGTAGTAGTAGTAGTAGTAGTAGTAGTAGTAGTAGTAGTAGTAGTAGTAGTAGTAGTAGTAGTAGTAGTAGTAGTAGTAGTAGTATTGTTGTTGCTGCTGCTGCTGTTGTTGTTGTTGATGTTGTGGTTGTTGTTGTTGTTGTTGTGGTTGTTGTTGTTGTTGTTATTATTATTATTATTATTATTTATGAGATATGGACCAGAAAATGTCTAAAAGTGACCAACTAGTAATTTGTCACTATAAGTAAAATTCATAAAATATATTAATTTTTACATGTTGTATTTTTTTTAGATTGCTTGGAATATTTTATAGTATTACTTTATCATATGAATGTACGAATATGTGTGTGTGCATTAAATACACATAGAACTTATTTTTATTGTTATAGAAATATGAGGTAGATTTTTTTTTTTAAAAAAAGATATGCATATTTTTCTTTTATATTACCAATGTAATATAATTTAATGATACACATAATTTATATGATTCTTTAGTAAAGGAACCCTATTATTTTAAAATGTTTTAAGGTATTGATTTAATACATTAATACAAAATTATTTGTATTTCTGTATTTTTGAAAGTGAAATAACCTATTTTTGTTATTTTAGATTGTTGAAGTAATACTGAATTTTATTTATTGTTTTAGAATAATATTTGATAATTTTTGTGATGTAGATAGATAAATCTATTATGACATTTTTAAGTGATAGTGACCTTGGGATTATGAAAAGAAACCAAAGGGATGCTTGTATATAGGATTTATGAGGAATTGAAAGTAATTTTATTATTATCTTAATAGTTTATGCAAGTACAGATAATGTAGCCCTGTGACTTATATATTTTCCATGGGCAGTTTCTTTCTTAGTATTAAGTATTTTAATGTTCGAAGGAGCTGAATGAACAGCCTTGAAATTATTTTATAGTGGATGTCATTAGACAAAGAAGTCATGCCTCTTCATATTCACTGTTGCCATGTTGAGTATCCTATATATGTTTATACTATTGAGTCTAAACTCTAGTTAGTTCTTCATGTCTATGCATCAAATTATTATCATAATTTCAAAAGTTATTGCATTGTAGAGAACTGTATTTATGATGAATAATAATAAATAATTTTGGGGATTCTACAATTGTTATTGTTGAAAAAGGATAAGATAGGTTTTTCTTGCTTTGGTTTATGTTGAGATCAAATACAAATGAGATTAAAAGTAAAATAACTATAAGGATAAAGAATCATAAATATTTCCATATTTTATTAAAATATTTTTTTAGTTGAAATATATATGATAAACAAAACAAAATATACATTTCGTAATTAACTCTAGCTTGCAAATAATGATTACTAGATAGGGCTCTACCTTTAGCTCACAAACAAGCTTTTTGTTTACATAAATCCTGAAAGAGACAGCACTAAACACCAGACCATGGTTTCGAGGTGAGCCAACTAGCTCGAACTATGGTTAGTGATCATATATATATATATATAAGTGATAATAAATTATTCACGAGAATTTTGAATAATTTTGAATATTTTGATTGCACATGGTAATGCATATTTTTAGAGAATAAATCATTCCGACAAACAACATAAAATAAAACAAGTACTTATATTTTATGAATACTGTTTTATATTTAGAACATGCATAAACCCATACGTAGAGAATTTATATTGGAGTAGTACCAACAAGATGTGTAGAAGTATGTTAATCATATTATTTTATTTAAGTCCATTTATTTTATTTAATGAACCAAAATAAATATTTTTGAATAATGTCAGCACTATCATAGTAGAAGTTTTGTTAATTGATGACAATATCTATGAACATATATCGAAAACAGATGTTTCTTTAGTAATTTATAATTTTATATTTTGTGTATACTTATGAAAAACATGTCATTAATACATGTCACTTAGTAGATATTATACTAAACGATAATTGTATATGTAATTAGTAGTAGTAGTATTATTCTTATTGTAAAAAATATGAAAAGTTATAAGTCGGAGTAAATGCTTATGTACTTGTAGATTTTTATTATTTTTATTTTATTTTAAAATGAAAAAGTATGTAGTTTATCTAAGATGTAACTGTAAAGTTGTACATAGTTTGTTTGTTTTTTTTTTTGTTTCAAGTCTATAATAAATTTTGTTAAACTTGTTTTTGTAAAATTTTGTGTAATATTTTTTTTTCACAATACAAATACATGATTTCCAGATATTAAACCAAACATAATATTTGCACAGTATGAATATGATCATTTACTTAAAAAATTACAGTGCTTCAGAATATGGTTTATTTGAGAAATTTCATTTTACATTATTATTATCATTATGGTCATAAATTAATTATATGATTTATTGCATAGAATTATAATATTATTCATTGCCGCATATTCTCAGATTATCATTCTATTTAAGATGCCACATGAAAACGAAAAGATTATATTATATTATTTATTGTTATTATTATTATTAATAGCTACCATAACATTGAAAAGTAGATAAGATTGATAATTTACATTGAAGATTATTATTATTCTTTGTTATTATTATTAGTTAGGTGTAATTGAGGGTGATACAAAATCCTTTATCATACTTAACTACAGAAAATTATAAATTGATTAGAGATAGTTTAGAGAACCTGATATTATTATAGCTATATTATTTTAGTAAAGAGATTAGGATTTATTTATTAAAATAATATTAGATTGATTATTAATTTAGTCATAAGAATGCTATGAATTTATTATTATTTAAAATAATAAAGGAGGTAGTATTCTTATGCCATTGAAGTTGTAGCCTGTGAGATATTAGCTCAATGTAATTCTTTATTATTTGTACTTCACTTCATTGTCTCATGATTTATTATTTTTTATTATATTTCCCCAGTAGTGAGGGTACAATATATTATAATAGTCAAGTTTTGTACATTCGCTTAACAGAATCTAGAATCCTGACAAAGAGACCAAAGCTGACTAGACCAGGATTGTGATGTCCCAAATCCGACCAAACTTCAACTTGTTTGCCAGTACTCCATGACTCAAGACCCTATGCATGACCACACTTGAAGTTACATGTAGTATATCCATTTTTCGCAGCCGGCATAGAGCAGGGAGAAACATGAAACTCGGGATTTAAATATATATATTAACTAATTAAATTGCTACCAGCATGAAATTAAAGATAACTTTGATAAATCGTTATTAATGCAAATATAATTAGATCACATATATAATTAACTAAAACTGAATTGAATTGAAATAGGAACGAGAAATAAAATGAAACCAGAATAAATTTAACATATATTTATTAAACAAAACATAATTCAATGTGGGAAAAGCATGCAGGCTTTATAATGTGAGGATTTGACATTTCTTCTCATCAAATTTTTAATTATTAATATGAAGATACATTTAAAGAATCACTAAGTTGTGCCTAAACAAGATTCAGCCAATTACTATTGAAAGTGGTAGCTGCCATTATAAATTTGCTGTAGCAGTCTTAGGCAAAATATTTATTATCTTTTTCTTTTAAATATATATTTTTTAAACATTTAAATAAATATTTTAAGCAAAATATTTATTTCGACATTATTACTTTAATAAAGTATGAGCGTATAATTTAGCTCAGAGTAGAGATTGAACCCAGAAACCAAAGGTATAAATGTCAGTTTAATACTGAATAATTAATTAAATTATGGGATTAAGAATTGGCTATAAAGAGAACACTGACACACTACAACACTGGCAAATTACAATAACAGAGCACACCCTGCAGATAGATTAGAATCAAGGGTTTTCATGACAAACACCGGTAGGTACCCTGGAACCAAGCATCCTGCTGCTAAAAAGGTCAGGGTGGCTAACACAACTGCTAGCAATTATTACATATGGTCTTACTAGTGTGTGCCTCAAAAAAAGGTAAGAAGGGATGGTCTTTCCTGAAGTCCCATCTTAAGGAGAAGATCCAGAAAATGTTAAACATAGAACATGAATTTAAGGTATCTAATCCACCAAATGAAAGTATGACATTAATTATTACAAAAATATGGGGTAATAGCCCAGTCAGTACTACTATCATGAGCCAATTCTAGCAATGCTATATAAAATCAAGCGACATTAGAGGAATAAAAAATATAATAAACTCTGGTTTATAGGTTTCAATCTATACATATAATTTATTACAGGGGAAGGGAAAGCATATTGATCAAATGGCCAAATAATTTCTGAATATACTTTCATATTATTACTAAGACTAGTACATTGCTTTAATCTTAATAAGATGAAATTTAACAGCATGCTACACTACATTTAAAATTAAATAAAATTATAGGAATTTGAACCAGTGAGCATCGATAATGTTATTGAGAAAATAGCTATGGGGAAGATATTTGCAATTATAACTCTGCATATTTATTATGTTTAAATGCTCACTGCTTCAAAGCATTGGCATATAAATAAGAATAACAGTAAAGAAATATTATAGGTACAGCTGCAGTGATAGACAAAGAAATGAGCATAGGTTACATTTAGTTGGATTAAGATATAGACAAGTTATACAAATGAAATAACATTTACTTAAAAGAGAATTGATAATGAAATATTTATAGGAGTTTTAAAAAAAATTACATTATTTTATAGTTTGCTAGCTTTAAACTTTGAAGCGGAAAATTTCAATTTAGAAATAGTTCATTAACACTGAGATCTGAGAATATGGATTGGCTTTACCGATTAATTAGTTGACGGTCTGTAGAAGCAAGTGTTGTCTTTCAGATAGTATTGTCTTCTTGGGTGGGCATAGCTGGATGGTTTCTTGTGGCAGCTCTGGTGGTTGAAGCATTGGCTAACAGTGATCACATCATTCTTTCATTGGGTTTAGGAGCAGCCGTTACCTTTTTCCCATCAGATCTTTCAAAGATCGATCTAATGTGGATTCAGCATGGCAACACCCTTCTAAAATTAATGACCTCTTTTCTACAAGCTTAAAATGTACCTTATTTATACTTTTACTAAAAAAATAACCTGCACCACCTGGAAACCCATTAACTCTATGTAAAATATTACACTAAAATGCAACATTTCTCAATTTGATCAAACATACTTTTATTTAGTTTTTCATAACACCACAAATCTTCTCCCAGGTGTCAAAATCATTTTGCTACAATGAGTTTAAGGACTATTTTTGCTATAAATAAATTTGAGTATAGCAATTATCAACTTTCTAAATTTGATTTAATCCCAGGTGCCATGGACTTAAATGTGAATCTGTTTTGGGCTAACTTTTTATTTTAACTAATTTAACTAAGAACTTTTCGCTCTTTTACAAAAACAAAATTATGCCACTCTCTCTCTCTCTCTCTATATATATATATATATATATATTATTATTATTATTATTATTATTATTATTATTATTATTATTATTATTATTATTATTATTATTATTATTATTATTATTATTATTATTATTATTATTATTATTATTATTATTATTATATAAAGTGAATCATACATCCACTTACAAATTTATATTTATAAAATTTAATAAATTGACATCTCTACTATTTAAAAATTATAACATTAAATTTTATATTTTGTAAATAAATGATTTAACATTATATTCGCTTTAATAACTACTAGTCTATATATGTACAGCGTTTATTCATCTGTGCATATATAATGCTGTGGACCCAGATGTGATAGAAAGGTGTATACATTTATTTATTAAAATATTCATTTTAATAGAGTTTGAACCCAGCATAGATGGGTTTGGTGGTTAAACTGAAAAGTGCAATGAGAAAGGCTTGAACCTGATCGTTGCAATATATATATATATATATATATATATATATATATATATATATATATATATATATATATATATATATATATATATATATATATATATATTGTAACAGAATTAAAGGGAGTTCAAATAATAAAGTATAGTTCAAAAGATATTACCATACCTGAGTTGAAAGGTAGTCCACAGAATGATCATAATATTTAAAACAGAGAAATTTCTCAAGACAAAAATACTATAAATAATTATAAGCAAATTATTAATAACAAGTATTATAACTCAGGTATATGAAATCACATGAGATGAGTACACTAGTAATTCAATAAAATATAACTCAGGTATACTGGCAGTAGATCTTATCCACTTTCATTTCTTGGTTTGATGTTAAGTGCATGTTTAAACAATTACTAAGTGAATATGGGCTAGCAGGGTGCCACTAGATTATTTGAATCTAGACATGGTTATATCTAATAACCTTTCACATGTACCGGGTTTGAATCCCCTCTTTTGGTACTTTATTTCTAATTAAAAATGAGAGATTTTGCTTTTTGAGCCATATCACTATACACACTAATATTTAGGTAAAAGTAAAACATCTATAAATCAAAGTGGAGTATATTAGACATAAATCATTTCTCAGATCTTAACATAACAAATGTGTTTCAATATTTTATACGTTTACTAGCTCAGATTATATATAACTAATTTAGGATGGCAATTCACTCATCCTTGCATGAAATAGATGATGGGATGTGGTTATAATAATACTAAGAAATCACTAAATACTATAAAATCAATATTTATTTATGGCCTTTAAATAGTTAAACAGCTCATTAATTAAAACATTGATGACGATGATGATAATGATAATAATAATGATAATGATAAGGGTTTCAACTACAGCTCTAGGACTTAGCCTAAACATAAAACTAATTTTTATAAAGAAATTCATAATTATTGCTTAATTTTAGCATACTTACTTATATCTTAAATAACTAATATTCAACCATTGATGATGATGAATAATCACACTTAACAAAGACTACACTTAATGAAATATATATGCCTCGTTTAATAAAACAAACTAATATTTATTACTGCCTTTCTAACATATACATAAAAATTTCTAGATAAACATGAAAATTGACATGAATAATAATAATGATAATAATTGATTATATAACAATCCTCAGATTAATTTCAAGTTCTTCCCCCTTTCCCTTCAAATGTATATTGTATTAAGTTGGATGTCACATTGACCATGATTTTCACTCCATGAGAAAAGTATTTCAAAAAAAAAAAATTATCTGCCCATTAGCACACATACTTTATAAATCTAACATGTAAGTAGAATGTTAAAAAAAATGTTAATAGAATTGAAAGAGCAAGTTTTAGAAACAAGTTTTAAATTATTTTCTCCTCCCTCTTCTACCTCTGAAATGCTATACTTAACTTGAAACAAAATAATCTAATATTCTAATACTACTCATTATTTCACATTAACTCGCAATTATACACATATAAAAATATTATTATGTATGTGCGTGTTTTATCCTATAATAACAAAATATTATTTAAAACCAACATAATAATAATATATTAGTTAAAACTAATACCATAAAAAAAATTGTTTTACACATTAATATTTTTCATAACTGTAAAATTAATAAACAAATAATTTTGATACATTCAAGATAATTTATGAAGCTCAAAGTTATTATTAGTAAGACATTCTTGTTTTAATCGATCTGAATAGTCTTTAAAAGTTCTTTAAATAAAATATACCACTTTATTGCTAAAATGTTTATTAACTCTGATATCATAAAGAAAATAGATATAAAAAGTCATATTACCGATCTTTTGTTTGTGGCAAATTTCCAAGGGTTCAAACTTGTCTTGTATAATGTCTATATTTCTGCAGCTACCATTTCCATTTTACGTGGGAACAATCTCTTTCTTGAGGTGTATAACTATTTGATGATGATGACTCTATTGAGGGTATTAGCTTTAGTGGACAATTTGGAAATCATTATATTAATTTTTCTTCTCTTCCTGTCAAGCGTGATTCTTTTAGTGGATGAAATACAGCAGTTGTTTTCACATTTATAAATTTTCTTGAGTTTAAAATCAGTTGTTGGAACAATTAATTGGACTTGATGATTAATATTTATCAGTAGATTAATTCATCTTTTATCGAATGCAGATGAATGCTTTCTTCCTTCTATTAAAAACATCTTATTTCTCTGGTCAGTTGAAAGGTGTAGAATATTATTTTAGACACAACATCTTTTCTTTTCTATGTGATGTGCAGCTTCCCCCAGATGGTCCGGCAAAGATGGGACATACATATAATTTTTCTAGCCAGCCATTTCTTATATTTTCAACATTCAATTTAATAGTCTAATAATCTGAATCATAATCACAACCATAATAATAATTCCAGACAGCTTTTTATATCCAATTTTTAGCTAACTTAACCAATCAGAGATAGCGTCACTTACTATTTTTGGACAAATTCGTTTTAATTAGATCTCTAATTTATTTTCAACTAAATTATTTTTCAACTGAAAAGTTTAATCTTTTTTCCAGACACTTTTGTTTTAAAAAAAAATAGACTTAATCCTTATTTCCTTTCTTTTTTTTTTACATCTAGGTAACATTTCAAATTTTTGAGCTTCCTTCTTTAGATCTTAAGATAAGACAATTTCAAAATTAGAGTTCTCACCCAAATTAAGCTCCCAAAGTGGCAAACAATCAGTTACAAAAAAAAAATGCTACAAAGATAGATATCTGATTAAACAGATTTCCTCTTTTAACATAAAATTGTACAAAAAAAATAATTTGATAGATTTAATCCTTCCTTTTCTTTCAATATTTAATAAATGTAAATTTCTGTATGTAATGTACACACATCCTTCATTATTTCAAATCATTCATAAACTAACATTAAATAATATAATTGCTAGCTTAGTAATTATAATCCTATTATTTAATTAAATCTGTAACTTTTAAATCCCAATTACAATTTATAGAAAAGCAAAATAGAAGCATAGAATAAGACATTAAAATTGATCAAGCATAGGTTAGTTTTAAAGAAAGTTAAAATGTTGAATATTTGAAATATAAAACAATTAAATAGTTTACACATACATTGCCTATACGTATGCATTATAACTTTGCTTTTTAACAGAAAATTTAAATATTAAATGTGTGTGCTGATCTTTTTGAGATTTATTAACACACAAACAAGTAAAGCATATAATTGTTGTCCCACTATCTCTCTGTTTAAAGCTTTTAGAACTGGACCTTGTAGGGTTTAAACTTGGATGCCCTACAACTTCCTTTATGGTTATATAAAAATGTGATGATGATTTTGTTTTACACTTTTTACATGCACATTACTATAAATTTGGATAGTGACCAAATTGTAATGGCACAATATATATATATATATATATATATATATATATATATATATATATATATATATATATATATATATATATATATATATATATATATATATATATAAAAATTTACTTTAAATTATCTGTTTTCAATTATGTAAATGACTCATTATGTTTATGATATAGTGCTAAGTATTTTGTTAAGACAGTGACTACAACTAATGATTATCAAGAGTTATTACATGATTTGTTACATCAGTGTGTCATTGGATAAAGATTATACAATAGACAATTATATATTATTGTTGATAATGATTTTAATATTTTTCCTAGATGTAGATTTATTGAATTTAGTTTATTAAAATTAGAAACAAAATTATTTTTGTTAATTCATGAATATATAAAGTGCAAGTGTTTTAAAATTTTCATTATAATAACCAAAAAACATTTTTTTAATATTACATTTCTTCATATAATTTAGAATTAAATAAAATCAATATATATTTTTACTACTATCTTTATTTTACTTTTTTTTAAAATTATATATATATATTTATTAAATATGTTTTTTTTTTTTTTTAAGATCAACTGGGAAAGACGCATAGTAAAAAGTATTAATAAAATGTGTCAAGATTTAACTATTCCTCTTGCTAAAAAGGTATATTTTTATTCCGAAATTATATATTTTAATTATTTTAAATTGCATTAATGGTTATTATGTTATGTTTAACTAATTTAGAAATAACAGTGATAATTACATTGGTGAAGTAATAAAAAATACTAAGAAAGTTTATATAAATACATTTGTTTATAAAAATATCATTTTGAATTATTTGATAAAAATATAATAATTGGTGACTAGAAAATTGAAAAGATCGATGAATGAAAAAGAAGAAAAGGCTGATCTAGAACAGCGTCGGAAACTTGTGGTCTGCGGACCACAGGTGATCCATGTCTTAAATTTATTGGTCGCAAAAAATTCAGATATTATTCAAATTTGCTAAGCTCATTTAATAAATTTTTTTTAATAAAAAATAAATTTTGTTTAAGCCTTATTATTATATGTAAAATAAAACAAAAACATTATATTACTAATTGATTTGTTACAAAATACCACTGTGACTTACAAAATATCTACCACAAAGGCATTTAATTAACCTCTACTCATTCAGTGACATAGAAAAAGTAACAAAATTAGAATACCTAATTCTATGAAATATTGAGTAGGCATCAAATTTGACTAGCCAATACAATACAATAATAACCAGTACAATATATTTTTACTAAAATTCTTTCACAACCATGGTTTCATCTATTAAAAAATAGACCTTTTCAAGTGATACTTAACTAAACTATATATATATATATATATATATATATATATATATATATATATATATATATATATATATATATATATATATATATATATATATATATATAATTAAAACAGGTAAAACTTAGTATATATATTGCCACACACTGCAAGCTAGATTAATCAATGGAAGACAGAAGGTACTCGTCCAATATCCCCAGACTAGTTTCTGGCTTGTGGTTTTCGTCAGTGAATAGACTTGGATATAAGACCACTGCACCTAGATTTTAGTGTGTGGCAATATGTGTAGTGAGTTTTGCCTGTTTTATAACAGTTATAAGCAAACATAAGAAATGATGGTCATGTGATGTTTATATATATATACACACACACAATAAAAATAATAATAATAACGGTAATAAACTATTATAAACAATCCTTAAATTCACAGAAGCACTTTCGGTACTGAAAGTACTTCTGCAAATTTAAGGATTGTTTATAATACTTTGTTACCATTATTATTATTATTTTTATTGTAATTACAATTTTGTTTTAATTTACAGACATTTTATTTTTATATTACATATATATATATGGTTAGTTGAATTTTACTTGAGTTGTATTTATTAATAAATGAAAGCATAGTTGTTGAAAAATTTTACTAATATTTTGTTGTTTTGGGTTGTTTTGTAGTGTTATATAAATTTTTATTTTAATATATATATATATTATAACGATCCAAAAGAAAGTGGAAACAGAACTCTATGATATCTAACCACAATCTGCACTACAAGGGCGCCATCTAGGCATTTGAGCCTAGAAAAATTTATAAAGTAGGCAGATACATGCTGTTAAGATTCCACTTTATTTAAATATTTAGACCATTATCCCATTGTCACTAGCTCATGGAGATGCAGAGATAAGAAATAACATATTTAGTTTGTATATATAAAAAAATAAAAGCCACTGCCAGTAATTAACAAACAAACATTTATTAACGCACATATAAATAAATTTTGAGGAATACATTTAACATTTTATATTAACTTTTAATCTTAAATAGATTGCAATAATGAGTTTAATATTTATTTAGTAGGTCGAGTATGAATAGACTACATAGATCTGCATTTGAAAAGAAAATATTCTTTCCCTTATTTAACCTTAGGCCAAAAGTTCGCACTCAAACCAGCGTCAATCCATCTGATACATTTATGTATTTAATGTAGCATGAAAATACAACAGCACATATATACTATACTGTCAGGAATAGACATCTGAACTGTATAGTTAGAGAAGACATTGACTCTTGACCAATATAGGTATGTTGCATCTGTATGGCAAAAAGAACAATAAAATAAAAACTCCATAGGAAGGGACAGCGGTCCTTTTTGCCAACTCACAATCCCTTCCATAGGAAAAAAAGTTTTGTGGAATATACAGCGATTCTGCACATAGTGAAACTCATACTACAATTACTAATTACCCAAATATATCCAATCCATTGACCTAATTCAACCACAAAAAGAATAACCTAAGATTACCCTCCCTTAATAGAACTTTATAAATCTATATAGCCATTCACGCCCGACTTACATTTAACATTTAGATACATTCGCACAGATGGATCTATTAAAGTTTGGTTTTTTTAATGTTGAGCATAGATCGACTACACAGATTACACACTCAAAAACATTTCAAAATAAACATAAATGATCAAACTATAAAGTCATTGATGTAATTGCAAGAGGGAATTCACAAAAAACCCAATGGCATTCATCATAAAATGCTGCATTAACACCAATAACTAAAAAGACATTCGAATAAATACATTTTAGATATTCACCATAAGATATCATTATTTACTGAAGGTCTATAATCACATATGAAAACAAAAACATAATTAAACATGAACGAATCCATGCAAGGGTCCATGCCCAACTGAAATTTAATGCATTTAATAATTTAAATGATAAATATTAATACAAGTAAAATAATAAAATGGAAATTATTTTTTTAGCAACCAAATATGTAAATTAAACATTTATAATTAATTTGAAACATAAGTCAGAGAAAAGTTCTTTCTTTCAAAATTTAGATTAACTGATCAAATCTTTAAAGTTCTTAATTACTTCAGATTTTAAAATCGTTCAGCTCAATTGCTAATGGTAGAAGGGTCCAGGTTCCTGTTGGCAATTCCCATGAAGACTTTCTTGGAAAACCGGTCTGATATTCTGGAGGTAGCATTAGCTGGTTCCATTCTGGTATCACAGTCTTTTCATTTTTAAAATAAGTGAGAGAGAACAACAAGTGCATCTTATCATTCATCTCACCAAATCAAGCTGGAAACTTACTGGAACTCAATATTTTTTTTTTTATAGTAAATCTCTAGATTGAACGAACAAAGACGTCACTAATCCAAATTTTCGTTAAGGTCTGAGATGCTTAGTGCTTCCATTGGTCAAGCTAAATTCTCTTTATTCTCTTATCTAATCTTTATCTGACTTTTTAATCACACAAGAGCCCCAAGGTTAGCTTGCTTTTCAATTAATAAACAATCATTTCCATTTACAGATTACAAAAATTAATTAATACATGTTTTTATTTTTACTTATGTTATTTCTTTATTAAAATATTTTTATATTTAAATCTTGTATTTTTTTATAAAAAGTATGTTCAAATACATTTTTTATTTATATAAAAAAAAATATTTTTAAAGTTTTGCATCTGTGCAAATATATATATGTTTAACAAACATTTTAATTTTAGCATTTAGTTTTTTTTAATACATTTATTTTTATTTGCGAACTTAAAAGTTTTTATTTCAAATTAATGTAATGGCATATTTATATATCGTTACAATATATATATATATATTAATTCTAATATTTTCACGGATAAAAGATGTCATATTATTATTACTATTTATGGGATATTCTGTGTAATAAAAAAGCTAAATGCTGACATTTCAGTACAATATCAAGTACCTTCCTCAAAGCATCCTCTTTCTCAAATCATAAGAATGCATGGGAGATTTAAAATCATTTTTATCATTTTCTTTCTCCTCATATTTAAATTCTATTCGTTGAGAAGTTTTAAAATTTATTTTATCTTCCAATAGCTTCTTCCAGTTGTTGTTAATCTTCATTAATTCACACCTTTCATTTATACTCTTGGGCCTTTTAAAAATCTGTATAGCTTCTCTTAGCAATCTCTGGTCATATTGTTCAATTTTTGCTAAAATATTTGTTTTTTCAAAATTGATATCATGATTTGTTAATTTTATATGAGAAAAATCCAATTCATCAGCTATTTATTTTCATATAAAATTAACAAATCATGATATCAATTTTGAAAAAACAAATATTTTAGCAAAAATTGAACAATATGACCAAAGATTGCTAAGAGAAGCTATAGAGATTTTTAAAAGGCCCAAGAGTATAAATGAAAGGTGTGAATTAAAGAAGATTTACAACATTTGGAAGAAGCTCTTGGAAGAGAAAATAAATGTTAAAACTTCTCAACCAATGGAATTTAAATATGAGGAGAAAGAAAACAATAAAAACAATTTTAAATCTCACATGCATTCTTATGACTTGAGAAAGAGAATGCTCTGAGGAAGGTACTTGATATTGTACTGAAACTTCAGCATTTAGCTTTTTCATTACACGGAATATCCCGCAAATAGTAATAAGAATATGATATATATATATATATATCTTATTTTTAATTGCCATTTATCAAAATTTTTTCCAGAGATTATTTTAATTTCTGATTCATACAATCTTTTTTTTTTTTCAAACTATTCTCTATAAACTGATTTTCTTATGTTAAAACATAAATATATATTGGTTAATTAGTTGCAATAATGCTCTGAATTAAAATCCTAAATTTTTATGAGAAAATTAATGCAAAACAATGATTTATATAATAAAAAGTTAAAATTAGGCTGTGATGATAAAGACTAAATTTACATTGGCAATGTAATTAAAATATTTTATCATCACTCAGCTTATTCAATTTGTATAGAAAATATATCATGAGAAGTACCACATTCAATTAATAATATATATATGTATTCAAAATTAATGAAATACTTTCAAAATACATAAGATCTTAGGATGCTTATTAGAATGATAAATAAATAAATTGAATAATTATTACTCAAAATTTTATAAGAAGTAAGTTCATTAAAAATCTTTTGACTGCCACTATAAAATGAATGGCAAAAATAAACATTATTAGTTATGCATTTTTATTGATTATTCACAAATATATTTTATCCATAATCCTTAAATATTATCTTCAAGAATTCATAATATATTAAATGCAATCCATGATCCTTGAATTCCAGAATTGGCCATATATTCACTACTTGAAAATAAACAGAGCACTAAGAAAATAATGAGAATAGAGTGAAAACATGAAATTATAAAAAATTTAAAGTGGATGCAAATTATGATGACAAAAATATTAAAGGAGTTTAAAAATTATTGTGAAAATAGAAAAATAGCAAAAGATTTTGTTTCCAATAGCAAAGAATACCATACTCAAAAAATTTATAACAGCCCAAAAGTGAGAAATGTGCAGTGAAAAACCTGGCAATGATTTTGAGAGGAAAGGCCATGTTTTTTAAAAACAAAAATTAGTGTTATTAAAAATTAATTTGTTTGCTGTTATTCTTCATTGAATGATTGTTTGAACATTGGAAAACAAGAGTAAAAAAATATTGATAGGTCTCATGTAAAACATTTTTTTTCTTTTAGAACCTGTATTTATTTTATATAAATCTATATAATCTTAAGCATTAAATTAGCATATCTTAATATAAATGCAATCACTGGAGAGTAAATAAGTCTCCATTTTTGGCTAAGATTAAATAACATGCAGTTGATAAAAAGTGTAAAATATAATGGGAGTCATTTATTTTTTAAACTTTTAGTGTATATCAACTTATCTTTGACATCAGTA
Organism: Epiperipatus broadwayi; assembly: GCA_028023455.1. Lineage (NCBI taxonomy): Eukaryota > Metazoa > Onychophora > Udeonychophora > Euonychophora > Peripatidae > Epiperipatus > Epiperipatus broadwayi. Next base: position 29,686 of record JAQFVV010007999.1, read on the forward strand.
ATTTAAATTCAGTGCAAACTCATTATATCAGTCAGATTCAAATCTGTTGTTTAAAATTATTAAATTAATATCAATTTTATAAAAATGGAGATCAGATCTTGCTTTAATGACTTTGCTTTAATAATTAAACAGAAGTTAATAGTTAAAATAAATTAAATTAGCATAACCCAATATACATGAAATTAAGGAAGTAAATCAATATCCTCTTCAGACTATAATTAAATAAAACTTTTTTGATAAAGTTTGATGGATAAAATGGATTGTTTTATTATTTAAGCTTTTAATGTTTATAAGATTATTCTTGCAAAATCTAATAAAAATGAGTATGAACTCAATATATTAGCTAGATAAAAACATGTATAATAATTATAAAATAAATAATAAATATCTTAAATAATCGGTGGATCCAACCTATTTTTAATTCTTTCTCAACAGAATATTATTTATTTATAGCCTAAAAGAAAGTGTTGTGTATTCCATTAATTACATTTATATTGAGGTATGACAATTAAATGCTGGAGTTATTAATTTCTGTTTAAATTATTAAAACATGGTCATTAAAAGTCAGCTTTATTATGCATTACATGTAATTGTTTACTAATTCAATAATTACTGATATCATGTTTTCAAATGACTAATATGTGAATTTTAATTCACTCTGAATCTTTATCAATACTAACAGAAATAATACTATAAACATCGAAGATCTCAAGAATAATGGGATTCATTTGATATTTAATCTTTTGTCAATAGAATATTATTTATTCATAGCCTATTGTATCATTTTTTTAAAATCTTTAATTATATATTTTTTATTTAATCATTATGTTATGTTAACAATTTCTATGTATGTATATATTATTCATTTATATTATTGACATAATATGAAACAGCTAATTAATATGGTTGAAACAGGGTAAACTTTATAATACAGATGTAGTTTATTTAAAATAAATAAAAGTTTCAAAAGAAGTGAAGGAAATATTTTATATGATATTTTTCATTTGCTAGTAAATATTATAAAATATTTACGGAGTCCTTTGAATTAGGATTCCACACCCCACCTTCAACAAACAGAATTATAGACAATACCAAAGACAAAATACCTTCTGATCAAATAGCCCAAGCAGTTTACAAAATTTCATCTCCACCCAATGGATGTAGAGCAGCATATTATGGTGAGACCCATGCCAACATCACTACCAGAATATCTCAACATCATTATTTATACAGGAGAGTTATAAATAATACTGAAAACAAATCCATATTCTTTGAGCATCAAAAACAATAGGCCATGAGTTTAACCCACTATGGCAAAGGCACTGTGCACTGAACATAATGATATGAAACGAAAGATAACAGAAGCATGCTTTATTGCAAATGACAACTATGCAATAATCAGAAAAGAATTGTGGTTTGCAATCTTCAGAAAATGGTCTTTGTGAAAGAAAACAATGAATAAATTTTGCAAAAATTACCACTAAACTTCATTTAAAATCTCAATGTAAGCTGACATTCCCAAAATAGGCTATGAATATGTAGACTTAAGTTCTCTGAAAGCACTCATCTGTATAATTCTTTTGTAAAAATAGTAAGCTTCACTTTTTTGTGTAAAGTGCAAATTAAAACTTACCACTCAAAGGTGAAGTAAAAAACAAGGATTTTATTTCTATTATGATATTCTTCAATGGATACACCATTTTAAATAGGAAACTAAAGGACAGTTTTTATTAATTAATAAAGATTCTAATATGTCAAAAGTACTGATGTCGTTTAAATGTTCATTCTGTTTATGGAATTTTTAATGTAATGAAAAATTAACCAGTAGGTATTTGACCAGGTCAGATCTGATGTCTTATTTGAAGATTGAAAAGGTGATCTTATCACAGAGCAGTCTAAATAATCTTGTAAATCTAACATATAAGATGTCATTTTGAAAAAATGTTAGTCACGTGATCACCAGGGGGAAAAATATATATTTGTGAAAAAATAATATGTGCATATATATTCAAAGAAAAATAAATCTTTTTTTAAAGATTTTTTTTGTAAATTGAAGTTATATAATACATAATTTTCTATCTTTAATTTCTAGTCAAGAGATAATAAGAAAATAATTATTAAATCATATTAATTCTATCATAAATGTAGAAAAACGTGTAATTTTTAAATAAATAAAAATCTTATTATTAATAATTAAATTATTGCAGAAAAATTGTTAATTTACTCATTGCATAATTGGTTTTCCTATTATTGTTTGGAAATTGCACAATTTAATTTTTTATTCTTGTAATAATTTACTAGAAATTAAAGTTTTGCAATAGCTGACATTATTATTTTCTGACTGTTAATAAGATTAATAAATAAAGTATACAATATGTGACTTATTCCAGTAATTTTTATTCTTAAAAAAAATGATTGTTTTAAAGATTATTATAAAAAAATAATTCATATTTTTCTCTACTAATATATATTTAAACAGCTTTAAACTGTTGCACATGCGCTTTGGATTTTAAATATAAAACGAATGAATACTAACACTTCAACCACATGATTTGGAAAAGATAGAATTTCCAAAGACTTTATCATGTGGTTGAAGTGTTAGTATTCATTCGTTTTATTTAAAATCCAAAGCAATGGCAACAGTTTAATGCTGTTTAAATATTATTGTTTATAAAAAACATTGCTATATAAAATAATTGACTTATCTACTAATATATGTAACTTGGCCTCAAAATATATTAAAAATTATCATATATAATACTTCATCAATTAGTAACTGTTTCTTTTATTTTCCTAATTTAGAATTTAGAGATTTTATGGGAGAACTTTGAAAAAAATTTCAGGCATATGAAGTCTTAAGGTTTTTTTTTTTTTCCCATATTTACCAATGGCCAATAAAAAGCTAGTCTATTGTAGATAAATGGAGACAAAGTATATATTATAAGCTGGAATGTCAAAATCCCATATTAATCTCACTTACTTAAATACCTTTTTATTGTATGTATATAGATATATCATTAAAATTTAAGATTTATTAAGATGCATAAATGAACTGTATTAAAACAGTAATAACTATACAAAAATAATTAATGTTTTCCTGAAGATTTGTGATGATGGTGTTTTAGTTATAATTATATATTGGACTATTTCCATCAACTAATGCAAGTACTGAAAGTTTTAAAAAAAAAAGATTTTATATAAATATTCCAAAGTACATTCAACTGTTAGTAATCACACAGATTAGTATATACATAATGTTTTGTGAAGTATTATTTTTCTCTCTTCTTCGGGTGCTTCTGGCCTGATCATTAAGAGTACTAGCATTGGAATTGAATCTGGATCCTTATATTCTTGAATATTGAATTTTAAGTTAGCAATCTAAAGAACTGAGCCATCCTGACAAAAACAACAGTCAATAGAAATTTCACATAATTATCTATGAGATTCCTCCTGATTTCTCCACTTTTTCCTAAAAGTAAATTAATTAGTGGTTACCACACATTATCTATAGTCACACTAGGTTGACTTATGGCATTTCTATCATTGTCATGTGAACAGCTTTTTTATATATTTTTTCTTTATTCTTTTTCGTCTTTATCCAATATTTTTGTATTTTACCAATTGGACATATGATCACTACTACAAGCAGAGACTTCTACCTTAGAAACACCTGTTTTGCAATTGATTTTGAATGGGATAACTGGTCTCTCCAATATACGTTATTCCACATTCACATGACATTCCATAAATGCAGTTTTGTCTTTTCAGCATTTCAAGTTTAGACTTTGTAGATGTTAGAATTTCTTATATCAAGGTATGGTTCTGGAAAGCTGTTCTGATGTTATAATGATTTCAGATTTTTCTTAATTTGTCTGCTATTTTGAATATTAATGAATAAACTATCAAACTAATAATCGTTTTTCTTTTGTGGTTTTTTTTTGGTTTCTCAATTTAAGGTTTTTTAAACAAATTCCTGATGCGTAACCATTTTCATAAGAGTATGTTTCATATATGTTTCCATATGTGCCAAAAGTAACAGGCAAATTAATGAAACTCTGCAATCAGTATAAACATAAGAACAGTTTTCCAAAGCCATACAACATTGTTTGAAATTCCAACATCTACAAAAGCCTAGGTGTTGAGAGTGCTGAAGAGCAATATATGCATCTACAAGGGCATACCATGAGAGGATGCAGAAGAATATATATTTCAGTTCCGTCTCATGTAAATATTATTGATTAAAAAATTCATTCAAAATATAGTACTCTACAACAGCATGGTCTTAGAGAGTTAAAAGTTAAACAGCCAAATTACACACTCCTAAAAATTGATGAATTTGAATACTTTAACATTGCAGTTCAGTATAATTTAGCTAATTCTACCGAAATATGACAAAATCAGTGAAAAAATTCATTAAAAATATATTACTGTATACCAGCATGTTCATAGCGCGTTTTAAGCTTGGAAATGAAGCCTGGTTACAAATTTTTAAAAATTGATGAATTTGAATACTTTAACATTGCAGTTCAGTATAATTTAGCTAATTTTACCTAAATATGACAAAACCAGTAAAAAAATTCATTCAAAATATAGTACTGTACAACAGCATGGTCTTAGCGGGTTTTAAGCTTGGAAATACAGCCAAATTACACATTCCTAAAAATTGATGAATTTGAATACTTTAACATTGCAGTTCAGTATAATTTAGCTAATTTTACCTAAATATGACAAAACCAGTCAAAAAATTCATTAAAAATATATTACTGTATACCAGCATGTTCATAGCGTGTTTTAAGCTTGGAAATGAAGCCTGGTTACAAATTTTTAAAAATTGATGAATTTAAATACTTTAACATTGCAGTTCAGCAGAATTTAGCTAATTTTACCTAAATATGACAAAACCAGTAAAAAAATTCATTCAAAATATAGTACTGTACACCAGCATGGTCTTAGCGGGTTTTAAGCTTGGAAATACCGCCAAATTACACATTCCTAAAAATTGATGAATTTGAATACTTTAACATTGCAGTTCAGTATAATTTAGCTAATTCTATCGAAATTTGACCAAATCAGTAAAAAAATTCATAAAAATATATTACTGTATACCAGCATGTTCATAGCGCGTTTTAAGCTTGGAAATACAGCCTGGTTACAAATTTTTAAAAATTGATGAATTTGAATACTTTAACATTGTAGTTCAGTATAATTTAGCTAATTCTACCTAAATATGACAAAATCAGTGAAAAAATTCATTAAAAATATATTACTGTATACCAGCATGTTCATAGCGCGTTTTAAGCTTGGAAATGAAGCCTGGTTACAAATTTTTAAAAATTGATGAATTTGAATACTTTAACATTGCAGTTCAGTATAATTTAGCTAATTCTACCGAAATATGACAAAATCAGTGAAAAAATTCATTAAAAATATATTACTGTATACCAGCATGTTCATAGCGCGTTTTAAGCTTGGAAATACAGCCAAATTACAAATTTTTAAAAATTGATGAATTTGAATACTTTAACATTGCAGTTCAGTATAATTTAGCTAATTTTACCTAAATATGACAAAATCAGTGAAAAAATTTATTAAAAATATATTACTGTATACCAGCATGTTCATAGCGCGTTTTAAGCTTGGAAATGAAGCCTGGTTACAAATTTTTAAAAATTGATGAATTTGAATACTTTAACATTGCAGTTCAGTATAATTTAGCTAATTTTACCTAAATATGACAAAACCAGTAAAAAAATTCATTCAAAATATAGTACTGTACACCAGCATGGTCTTAGCGGGTTTTAAGCTTGGAAATACAGCCAAATTACACATTCCTAAAAATTGATGAATTTGAATACTTTAACATTGCAGTTCAGTATAATTTAGCTAATTTTACCTAAATATGACAAAACCAGTGAAAAAATTCATTAAAAATATATTACTGTATACCAGCATGTTCATAGCGTGTTTTAAGCTTGGAAATGAAGCCTGGTTACAAATTTTTAAAAATTGATGAATTTGAATACTTTAACATTGCAGTTCAGTATAATTTAGCTAATTTTACCTAAATATGACAAAACCAGTAAAAAAATTCATTCAAAATATAGTACTGTACACCAGCATGGTCTTAGCGGGTTTTAAGCTTGGAAATACAGCCAAATTACACATTCCTAAAAATTGATGAATTTGAATACTTTAACATTGCAGTTCAGTATAATTTAGCTAATTTTACCTAAATATGACAAAATCAGTGAAAAAATTCATTAAAAATATATTACTGTATACCAGCATGTTCATAGCGCGTTTTAAGCTTGGAAATGAAGCCTGGTTACAAATTTTTAAAAATTGATGAATTTGAATACTTTAACATTGCAGTTCAGTATAATTTAGCTAATTTTACCTAAATATGACAAAACCAGTAAAAAAATTCATTCAAAATATAGTACTGTACAACAGCATGGTCTTAGCGGGTTTTAAGCTTGGAAATACAGCCAAATTACACATTCCTAAAAATTGATGAATTTGAATACTTTAACATTGCAGTTCAGTATAATTTAGCTAATTTTACCGAAATATGACAAAATCAGTGAAAAAATTCATTAAAAATATATTACTGTATACCAGCATGTTCATAGCGCGTTTTAAGCTTGGAAATGAAGCCTGGTTACAAATTTTTAAAAATTGATGAATTTAAATACTTTAACATTGCAGTTCAGTATAATTTAGCTAATTTTACCTAAATATGACAAAACCAGTAAAAAAATTCATTCAAAATATAGTACTGTACACCAGCATGGTCTTAGCGGGTTTTAAGCTTGGAAATACCGCCAAATTACACATTCCTAAAAATTGATGAATTTGAATACTTTAACATTGCAGTTCAGTATAATTTAGCTAATTTTACCGAAATATGACAAAATCAGTGAAAAAATTCATTAAAAATATATTACTGTATACCAGCATGTTCATAGCGCGTTTTAAGCTTGGAAATACAGCCTGGTTACAAATTTTTAAAAATTGATGAATTTGAATACTTTAACATTGCAGTTCAGTATAATTTAGCTAATTTTACCTAAATATGACAAAACCAGTAAAAAAATTCATTCAAAATATAGTACTGTACACCAGCATGGTCTTAGCGGGTTTTAAGCTTGGAAATACAGCCAAATTACACATTCCTAAAAATTGATGAATTTGAATACTTTAACATTGCAGTTCAGTATAATTTAGCTAATTTTACCGAAATATGACAAAATCAGTGAAAAAATTCATTAAAAATATATTACTGTATACCAGCATGTTCATAGCGCGTTTTAAGCTTGGAAATGAAGCCTGGTTACAAATTTTTAAAAATTGATGAATTTGAATACTTTAACATTGCAGTTCAGTATAATTTAGCTAATTCTACCTAAATATGACAAAATCAGTGAAAAAATTCATTAAAAATATATTACTGTATACCAGCATGTTCATAGCGCGTTTTAAGCTTGGAAATGAAGCCTGGTTACAAATTTTTAAAAATTGATGAATTTAAATACTTTAACATTGCAGTTCAGTAGAATTTAGCTAATTTTACCTAAATATGACAAAACCAGTAAAAAAATTCATTCAAAATATAGTACTGTACACCAGCATGGTCTTAGCGGGTTTTAAGCTTGGAAATACAGCCAAATTACACATTCCTAAAAATTGATGAATTTGAATACTTTAACATTGCAGTTCAGTATAATTTAGCTAATTTTACCTAAATATGACAAAACCAGTCAAAAAATTCATTAAAAATATATTACTGTATACCAGCATGTTCATAGCGTGTTTTAAGCTTGGAAATGAAGCCTGGTTACAAATTTTTAAAAATTGATGAATTTAAATACTTTAACATTGCAGTTCAGCAGAATTTAGCTAATTTTACCTAAATATGACAAAACCAGTAAAAAAATTCATTCAAAATATAGTACTGTACACCAGCATGGTCTTAGCGGGTTTTAAGCTTGGAAATACAGCCAAATTACACATTCCTAAAAATTGATGAATTTGAATACTTTAACATTGCAGTTCAGTATAATTTAGCTAATTTTACCGAAATATGACAAAATCAGTAAAAAAATTCATTAAAAATATATTACTGTATACCAGCATGTTCATAGCGCGTTTTAAGCTTGGAAATACAGCCTGGTTACAAATTTTTAAAAATTGATGAATTTGAATACTTTAACATTGTAGTTCAGTATAATTTAGCTAATTCTACCTAAATATGACAAAATCAGTGAAAAAAATTATTAAAAATATATTACTGTATACCAGCATGTTCATAGCGCGTTTTAAGCTTGGAAATGAAGCCTGGTTACAAATTTTTAAAAATTGATGAATTTGAATACTTTAACATTGCAGTTCAGTATAATTTAGCTAATTCTACCGAAATATGACAAAATCAGTGAAAAAATTCATTAAAAATATATTACTGTATACCAGCATGTTCATAGCGCGTTTTAAGCTTGGAAATACAGCCAAATTACACATTCCTAAAAATTGATGAATTTGAATACTTTAACATTGCAGTTCAGTATAATTTAGCTAATTTTACCTAAATATGACAAAATCAGTGAAAAAATTTATTAAAAATATATTACTGTATACCAGCATGTTCATAGCGCGTTTTAAGCTTGGAAATGAAGCCTGGTTACAAATTTTTAAAAATTGATGAATTTAAATACTTTAACATTGCAGTTCAGTATAATTTAGCTAATTTTACCTAAATATGACAAAACCAGTAAAAAAATTCATTCAAAATATAGTACTGTACACCAGCATGGTCTTAGCGGGTTTTAAGCTTGGAAATAAAGCCAAATTACACATTCCTAAAAATTGATGAATTTGAATACTTTAACATTGCAGTTCAGTATAATTTAGCTAATTTTACCTAAATATGACAAAACCAGTAAAAAAATTCATTCAAAATATAGTACTGTACACCAGCATGTTCTTAGCGGGTTTTAAGCTTGGAAATACAGCCAAATTACACATTCCTAAAAATTGATGAATTTGAATACTTTAACATTGCAGTTCAGTATAATTTAGCTAATTTTACCGAAATATGACAAAATCAGTGAAAAAATTTATTAAAAATATATTACTGTTTACCACCATGTTCATAGCGCGTTTTAAGCTTGGAAATACAGCCTGGTTACAAATTTTTAAAAATTGATGAATTTGAATACTTTAACATTGCAGTTCAGTATAATTTAGCTAATTCTACCTAAATATGACAAAATCAGTGAAAAAATTTATTAAAAATATATTACTGTATACCAGCATGTTCATAGCGCGTTTTAAGCTTGGAAATGAAGCCTGGTTACAAATTTTTAAAAATTGATGAATTTGAATACTTTAACATTGCAGTTCAGTATAATTTAGCTAATTTTACCTAAATATGACAAAACCAGTAAAAAAATTCATTCAAAATATAGTACTGTACAACAGCATGGTCTTAGCGGGTTTTAAGCTTGGAAATACAGCCAAATTACACATTCCTAAAAATTGATGAATTTGAATACTTTAACATTGCAGTTCAGTATAATTTAGCTAATTCTACCGAAATATGACAAAATCAGTGAAAAAATTCATTAAAAATATATTACTGTATACCAGCATGTTCATAGCGCGTTTTAAGCTTGGAAATAAAGCCTGGTTACAAATTTTTAAAAATTGATGAATTTGAATACTTTAACATTGCAGTTCAGTATAATTTAGCTAATTTTACCTAAATATGACAAAACCAGTAAAAAAATTCATTCAAAATATAGTACTGTACAACAGCATGGTCTTAGCGGGTTTTAAGCTTGGAAATACAGCCAAATTACACATTCCTAAAAATTGATGAATTTGAATACTTTAACATTGCAGTTCAGTATAATTTAGCTAATTTTACCTAAATATGACAAAATCAGTGAAAAAATTCATTAAAAATATATTACTGTATACCAGCATGTTCATAGCGCGTTTTAAGCTTGGAAATGAAGCCTGGTTACAAATTTTTAAAAATTGATGAATTTGAATACTTTAACATTGCAGTTCAGTATAATTTAGCTAATTTTACCTAAATATGACAAAACCAGTCAAAAAATTCATTAAAAATATATTACTGTATACCAGCATGTTCATAGCGTGTTTTAAGCTTGGAAATGAAGCCTGGTTACAAATTTTTAAAAATTGATGAATTTAAATACTTTAACATTGCAGTTCAGCAGAATTTAGCTAATTTTACCTAAATATGACAAAACCAGTAAAAAAATTCATTCAAAATATAGTACTGTACACCAGCATGGTCTTAGCGGGTTTTAAGCTTGGAAATACCGCCAAATTACACATTCCTAAAAATTGATGAATTTGAATACTTTAACATTGCAGTTCAGTATAATTTAGCTAATTTTACCGAAATATGACAAAATCAGTGAAAAAATTTATTAAAAATATATTACTGTATACCAGCATGTTCATAGCGCGTTTTAAGCTTGGAAATACAGCCTGGTTACAAATTTTTAAAAATTGATGAATTTGAATACTTTAACATTGCAGTTCAGTATAATTTAGCTAATTTTACCTAAATATGACAAAACCAGTCAAAAAATTCATTAAAAATATATTACTGTATACCAGCATGTTCATAGCGCGTTTTAAGCTTGGAAATGAAGCCTGGTTACAAATTTTTAAAAATTGATGAATTTGAATACTTTAACATTGCAGTTCAGTATAATTTAGCTAATTTTACCTAAATATGACAAAACCAGTAAAAAAATTCATTCAAAATATAGTACTGTACAACAGCATGGTCTTAGCGGGTTTTAAGCTTGGAAATACAGCCAAATTACACATTCCTAAAAATTGATGAATTTGAATACTTTAACATTGCAGTTCAGTATAATTTAGCTAATTTTACCGAAATATGACAAAATCAGTGAAAAAATTCATTAAAAATATATTACTGTATACCAGCATGTTCATAGCGCGTTTTAAGCTTGGAAATGAAGCCTGGTTACAAATTTTTAAAAATTGATGAATTTGAATACTTTAACATTGCAGTTCAGTATAATTTAGCTAATTTTACCTAAATATGACAAAACCAGTAAAAAAATTCATTCAAAATATAGTACTGTACACCAGCATGGTCTTAGCGGGTTTTAAGCTTGGAAATACAGCCAAATTACACATTCCTAAAAATTGATGAATTTGAATACTTTAACATTGCAGTTCAGTATAATTTAGCTAATTTTACCGAAATATGACAAAATCAGTGAAAAAATTTATTAAAAATATATTACTGTTTACCACCATGTTCATAGCGCGTTTTAAGCTTGGAAATACAGCCTGGTTACAAATTTTTAAAAATTGATGAATTTGAATACTTTAACATTGTAGTTCAGTATAATTTAGCTAATTCTACCTAAATATGACAAAATCAGTGAAAAAATTTATTAAAAATATATTACTGTATACCAGCATGTTCATAGCGCGTTTTAAGCTTGGAAATGAAGCCTGGTTACAAATTTTTAAAAATTGATGAATTTGAATACTTTAACATTGCAGTTCAGTATAATTTAGCTAATTTTACCTAAATATGACAAAACCAGTAAAAAAATTCATTCAAAATATAGTACTGTACAACAGCATGGTCTTAGCGGGTTTTAAGCTTGGAAATACAGCCAAATTACACATTCCTAAAAATTGATGAATTTGAATACTTTAACATTGCAGTTCAGTATAATTTAGCTAATTCTACCTAAATATGACAAAATCAGTGAAAAAATTCATTAAAAATATATTACTGTATACCAGCATGTTCATAGCGCGTTTTAAGCTTGGAAATGAAGCCTGGTTACAAATTTTTAAAAATTGATGAATTTGAATACTTTAACATTGCAGTTCAGTATAATTTAGCTAATTTTACCTAAATATGACAAAACCAGTCAAAAAATTCATTAAAAATATATTACTGTATACCAGCATGTTCATAGCGTGTTTTAAGCTTGGAAATGAAGCCTGGTTACAAATTTTTAAAAATTGATGAATTTAAATACTTTAACATTGCAGTTCAGCAGAATTTAGCTAATTTTACCTAAATATGACAAAACCAGTAAAAAAATTCATTCAAAATATAGTACTGTACACCAGCATGGTCTTAGCGGGTTTTAAGCTTGGAAATACAGCCAAATTACACATTCCTAAAAATTGATGAATTTGAATACTTTAACATTGCAGTTCAGTATAATTTAACTAATTCTATCGAAATTTGATCAAATCAGTAAAAAAATTCATTAAAAATATATTACTGTATACCAGCATGTTCATAGCGCGTTTTCAGCTTGGAAATGAAGCCTGGTTACAAATTTTTAAAAATTGATGAATTTGAATACTTTAACATTGCAGTTCAGTATAATTTAGCTAATTCTACCGAAATATGACAAAATCAGTGAAAAAATTCATTAAAAATATATTACTGTATACCAGCATGTTCATAGCGCGTTTTAAGCTTGGAAATGAAGCCTGGTTACAAATTTTTAAAAATTGATGAATTTGAATACTTTAACATTGCAGTTCAGTATAATTTAGCTAATTTTACCTAAATATGACAAAACCAGTAAAAAATTCATTCAAAATATAGTACTGTACACCAGCATGGTCTTAGCGGGTTTTAAGCTTGGAAATACAGCCAAATTACACATTCCTAAAAATTGATGAATTTGAATACTTTAACATTGCAGTTCAGTATAATTTAGCTAATTTTACCGAAATATGACAAAATCAGTGAAAAAATTCATTAAAAATATATTACTGTATACCAGCATGTTCATAGCGCGTTTTAAGCTTGGAAATACAGCCTGGTTACAAATTTTTAAAAATTGATGAATTTGAATACTTTAACATTGCAGTTCAGTATAATTTAGCTAATTCTACCTAAATATGACAAAATCAGTGAAAAAATTTATTAAAAATATATTACTGTATACCAGCATGTTCATAGCGCGTTTTAAGCTTGGAAATGAAGCCTGGTTACAAATTTTTAAAAATTGATGAATTTGAATACTTTAACATTGCAGTTCAGTATAATTTAGCTAATTTTACCTAAATATGACAAAACCAGTAAAAAAATTCATTCAAAATATAGTACTGTACAACAGCATGGTCTTAGCGGGTTTTAAGCTTGGAAATACAGCCAAATTACACATTCCTAAAAATTGATGAATTTGAATACTTTAACATTGCAGTTCAGTATAATTTAGCTAATTCTACCGAAATATGACAAAATCAGTGAAAAAATTCATTAAAAATATATTACTGTATACCAGCATGTTCATAGCGCGTTTTAAGCTTGGAAATGAAGCCTGGTTACAAATTTTTAAAAATTGATGAATTTGAATACTTTAACATTGCAGTTCAGTATAATTTAGCTAATTTTACCTAAATATGACAAAACCAGTAAAAAAATTCATTCAAAATATAGTACTGTACAACAGCATGGTCTTAGCGGGTTTTAAGCTTGGAAATACAGCCAAATTACACATTCCTAAAAATTGATGAATTTGAATACTTTAACATTGCAGTTCAGTATAATTTAGCTAATTTTACCTAAATATGACAAAATCAGTGAAAAAATTCATTAAAAATATATTACTGTATACCAGCATGTTCATAGCGCGTTTTAAGCTTGGAAATGAAGCCTGGTTACAAATTTTTAAAAATTGATGAATTTGAATACTTTAACATTGCAGTTCAGTATAATTTAGCTAATTTTACCTAAATATGACAAAACCAGTCAAAAAATTCATTAAAAATATATTACTGTATACCAGCATGTTCATAGCGTGTTTTAAGCTTGGAAATGAAGCCTGGTTACAAATTTTTAAAAATTGATGAATTTAAATACTTTAACATTGCAGTTCAGCAGAATTTAGCTAATTTTACCTAAATATGACAAAACCAGTAAAAAAATTCATTCAAAATATAGTACTGTACACCAGCATGGTCTTAGCGGGTTTTAAGCTTGGAAATACCGCCAAATTACACATTCCTAAAAATTGATGAATTTGAATACTTTAACATTGCAGTTCAGTATAATTTAGCTAATTTTACCGAAATATGACAAAATCAGTGAAAAAATTTATTAAAAATATATTACTGTTTACCACCATGTTCATAGCGCGTTTTAAGCTTGGAAATACAGCCTGGTTACAAATTTTTAAAAATTGATGAATTTGAATACTTTAACATTGTAGTTCAGTATAATTTAGCTAATTCTACCTAAATATGACAAAATCAGTGAAAAAATTTATTAAAAATATATTACTGTATACCAGCATGTTCATAGCGCGTTTTAAGCTTGGAAATGAAGCCTGGTTACAAATTTTTTAAAAATTGATGAATTTGAATACTTTAATATTGCAGTTCAGTATAATTTAGCTAATTTTACCTAAATATGACAAAACCAGTAAAAAAATTCATTCAAAATATAGTACTGTACAACAGCATGGTCTTAGCGGGTTTTAAGCTTGGAAATACAGCCAAATTACACATTCCTAAAAATTGATGAATTTGAATACTTTAACATTGCAGTTCAGTATAATTTAGCTAATTCTACCTAAATATGACAAAATCAGTGAAAAAATTCATTAAAAATATATTACTGTATACCAGCATGTTCATAGCGCGTTTTAAGCTTGGAAATGAAGCCTGGTTACAAATTTTTAAAAATTGATGAATTTGAATACTTTAACATTGCAGTTCAGTATAATTTAGCTAATTTTACCTAAATATGACAAAACCAGTAAAAAAATTCATTCAAAATATAGTACTGTACACCAGCATGGTCTTAGCGGGTTTTAAGCTTGGAAATACAGCCAAATTACACATTCCTAAAAATTGATGAATTTGAATACTTTAACATTGCAGTTCAGTATAATTTAGCTAATTTTACCTAAATATGACAAAATCAGTGAAAAAATTCATTAAAAATATATTACTGTATACCAGCATGTTCATAGCGCGTTTTAAGCTTGGAAATGAAGCCTGGTTACAAATTTTTAAAAATTGATGAATTTGAATACTTTAACATTGCAGTTCAGTATAATTTAGCTAATTTTACCTAAATATGACAAAACCAGTCAAAAAATTCATTAAAAATATATTACTGTATACCAGCATGTTCATAGCGTGTTTTAAGCTTGGAAATGAAGCCTGGTTACAAATTTTTAAAAATTGATGAATTTAAATACTTTAACATTGCAGTTCAGTAGAATTTAGCTAATTTTACCTAAATATGACAAAACCAGTAAAAAAATTCATTCAAAATATAGTACTGTACACCAGCATGGTCTTAGCGGGTTTTAAGCTTGGAAATACAGCCAAATTACACATTCCTAAAAATTGATGAATTTGAATACTTTAACATTGCAGTTCAGTATAATTTAGCTAATTTTACCGAAATATGACAAAATCAGTGAAAAAATTTATTAAAAATATATTACTGTATACCAGCATGTTCATAGCGCGTTTTAAGCTTGGAAATGAAGCCTGGTTACAAATTTTTAAAAATTGATGAATTTGAATACTTTAACATTGCAGTTCAGTATAATTTAGCTAATTTTACCTAAATATGACAAAACCAGTAAAAAAATTCATTCAAAATATAGTACTGTACAACAGCATGGTCTTAGCGGGTTTTAAGCTTGGAAATACAGCCAAATTACACATTCCTAAAAATTGATGAATTTGAATACTTTAACATTGCAGTTCAGTATAATTTAGCTAATTTTACCTAAATATGACAAAATCAGTGAAAAAATTCATTAAAAATATATTACTGTATACCAGCATGTTCATAGCGCGTTTTAAGCTTGGAAATGAAGCCTGGTTACAAATTTTTAAAAATTGATGAATTTGAATACTTTAACATTGCAGTTCAGTATAATTTAGCTAATTTTACCTAAATATGACAAAACCAGTAAAAAAATTCATTCAAAATATAGTACTGTACACCAGCATGGTCTTAGCGGGTTTTAAGCTTGGAAATACAGCCAAATTACACATTCCTAAAAATTGATGAATTTGAATACTTTAACATTGCAGTTCAGTATAATTTAGCTAATTTTACCGAAATATGACAAAATCAGTGAAAAAATTCATTAAAAATATATTACTGTATACCAGCATGTTCATAGCGCGTTTTAAGCTTGGAAATACAG
The DNA here is from genome assembly GCA_028023455.1 of Epiperipatus broadwayi. Lineage (NCBI taxonomy): Eukaryota > Metazoa > Onychophora > Udeonychophora > Euonychophora > Peripatidae > Epiperipatus > Epiperipatus broadwayi. The sequence goes on from JAQFVV010007999.1 coordinate 45,918, forward strand.
CCTGGTTACAAATTTTTAAAAAATGATGAATTTGAATACTTTAACATTGCAGTTCAGTATAATTTAGCTAATTCTACCGAAATATGACAAAATCAGTGAAAAAATTTATTAAAAATATATTACTGTATACCAGCATGTTCATAGCGCGTTTTAAGCTTGGAAATGAAGCCTGGTTACAAATTTTTAAAAATTGATGAATTTGAATACTTTAACATTGCAGTTCAGTATAATTTAGCTAATTTTACCTAAATA
>JAQFVV010008000.1:0-46129 GCA_028023455.1 Epiperipatus broadwayi
GTTGGACTATCCAAATAAAATTCTTACCCCAACATTGCAAATATATATGGGTATGTGAGTAATCCACATCATTTTTAGAGATTTAATTTTTATAAGTAGCACACAAAGAACTTAACTTAATTCTTTGAATACCTGAAAAAGGAAAATATCTGGATTTTTCATTGCCTGGCACCTTTTCAAATTTCCAAAACAACATAATATTTTGAAAATATTAAAATTATTATCTTAAAATACAAAGTAATACCGTTTGTTTTATTTCTGACAAATTATTTTGGTATCAGTGTGGCACTATATTAATGATTTGATTTAAAATTAATAAATATCTTTGAAAATGTTTTAAAATACATAATAACTTTTTGTATTTTCTTAAAAACTGTAAACTATAGTGTTTTGATTGTTCTTAATATCATTGTACCAGCACCTCGATTAAATTGTGCAACAAATGTAAAATGACTTATGTATTAATTTCCTTGTTTCTTATAGAGATGGAAAATCTGATGAGCGATATTATTTAACAAATGTTTTAAATCAAGTCCAGAGTAAGGACTACTACAATTATATATATATATATATATATATATATATATATATATATATATATATATATATATATATATATATATATATATATATATATATATATATATATATATATATATATATATATTTATAAATTCAAGATCATATGATGTAACTAATGATCTTGAAATTGATTACAATTATTAAAGAATATAAATATTAACATATATGTATAATCAAGCACATAGTAAAGACTGCTACCATTATAAATAAATATATATATATAATAAATTCAAGATTGTATGATGTAACTAATGATCTTGAAATTGATTATATATATATATATATATATATATATATATATATATATATATATATATATATATATATATATATATATATATATATATATATATATATTGGAAAAAAACATTTAATAATAGTTGTACTAATCAAATTAAATATTTAATTACTCAAATATTTATTTATTTATTTATTATAACTGTGAATAAACTTTAAATATTCTTTTAATTAAATAATAAAGTTTGTACTATATTTTCTAGAAAAATTGAGTACTCAAGTTTTAAAAAAGCTTCTAATTATTTTGGTAATTTAATTTTATCACGGTTGATTGCAGAATAAGACTTTAATTTCAAAATAAATTGATATATGAGATTTAACTTCAGAAGTAAAATACTCGGAGAATAAATTCTCTATGGCATTTATATTCGGATAAATAATTAAAATTCTAATGTCTAGTATTCTCAAATCTTTGGAGACCTTAAATTCTATTTTGCCAATAAAGGAAAACAAATTTTAGAAATTAAATTCAATCATAACATGTAATAGGTAATCTTCCTCTAATATTGATTTATTGTTATATGATTGAGTTTTTATTTCATTTTACATTAAATTATTTCCAATAAAATATATAAGGTATTATGTAATTAATAAGTAATATATAGAATATATATTCATTGATTTGAGTTTTGCTTGTCAACTATTTTATTTAAAATATTTGAGTATAAGTAAATTGTAGTAAAGAGCTTTTAATCATACAATTTTTTTTTGTTAAAACTAGGAAATTTTTTTTCTTTTGATTTTTTTAAAAATGCTATGAGTAAATTAATTACATACTATTTTCTCAAAAAAATACAAGCATTATCAATATAGGTTTTATTTTCTTTTAATAAATAATGTTCTCAATCTATATAAAATAAGAAATGAGGATATGTTTAAACTATAATTTTAATTAATTAATGATTGATTAAATCCATTTATTAATAAGTTGTAGCAAATGAGTTAATTAATCTTTTCAATTAAATGCTTATAAAAAATGTCTACATTTTGCTTGAGTAAGAATTTAAGATAACCAATTTCTGAGAAAATTGACATATTATGAAATTATTTTAATTAATAACATTTCATTCTCCAATTATGCCTATATATTTTATAGGATTTATGATTTTGTTATCAAATAATAAACACATCAGTATGTTGAAAACCTAAAATATCTGTTCAGAAATGATTTTAACCAATCTTAGTTTTTTACCCCCAAAAATGTTTAATAAAATTAGTGGAATATCTATATGTGTATTTATATTACATGGATTAAAAGATGATGTTAAAAAAATATTTATAACAGTCCATGAATCAGATTTCTGCATTGAGAAATTCTTATGATCAATAGTAAAAAATCTTGCTAAATTATTTACAATAGACGTCATATACAGACATATTTATTATTTTAATAACACTAAAATATTAATTATATTTGAAAAAATAAGATTTGAAGACTATGAGAAAATTGATTGAAATTTTAAAAAGCTCTATTAGTTTGAGGAAATGGGAGAAAATCCAATACATTCTAGTTTTATAGACAGTACAATGTTGAGAATATTTTTGACAACTGATCATAAAAAATTTTCAACACATCGGAATTAGACTTTCAATAGTCATAAATAAGTTTAGATTGAAGCTGTGTTTTTGTTAAGATATCACTTAAACAATTTTGTTAAATTATTATTCTGGAAAAATAATAGAAAATTCAGTCACTATAATGTATGTAAGATTTAAATCTAAGTTGAATAATGTAATTAAGTCTTCTGATTCAGTTTATTAGCTCATAAATTCAAATCCTATTACTACAGTGTAATAATTTTTTTTTATCGTATAATAAACTTGTAAATAGTTGATATTTAGGTTTTACCTATTAATAGTTTTTTTTTAACAATTCATTTTTGGTAATTTATATATTAGCAATAATAAAAGAGCTTTGAATTTATGTAGTTCTGGATCTGATCACTATTATATATATATATATATATATATATATATATATATATATATATATATATATATATATATATATATATATATATATATATATATATATATATATATATATATATATATATATATATATATTGCTTATAAAATAATGAGCATTTTACTTATATAATAAATAACCATGTACATATTTTAAATAGTCATATGCTTACAAATTGGTATTTCATTTATGCAGATTAAAAAAAAATATTTTATATTTATGAATGGAATATGTTAATTTAAAATTATAAAAATTTAGTAATGTTTAATTAATTAAAAATGTCAATAAGCAAATTATTTTGACAAATAACATTAGCACCAAATCCTACTATTAATCTCTAGCATTTTGCATATGTAGTCAATGTTCTAGTTTGTTTGTTTGTTATATAAAATTTTGAATTTATATGTGATACAATCGACTTAAAATTGTCTTCATGGTCTGTATCTTTCATAATTAAGTTCTATATTTTTGTAATTAAAAAGTTGTAACAACTCATAAACATCAGTTTAGACGTATTATCATATTTATTTTACAGCTTATACTTGGGAATTGCTATTTTAAACACATGTCTAGAGGATGACATTGATAAAACATTATATATATATATATATATATATATATATATATATATATATATATATATATATATATATATATATATATATATATATATATATATATATATAATCCATGAAAATAATAAATATAGGAATTAACTAAAGGAAAAATAAAAACACAGAATTAGTTCTTTATAAAACTACTTTAATATTTCAACCAGCAGACTGTTTTTCATCAGAAAGCAGAAAAAAAAATTGCCTTCTGATGGAAACCAGTCTGCTGGTTGAAATATTAAAGTAGTTTTATAGAGAAGTAATTATGTGTTTATATATATATATATATATATATATATATATATATATATATATATATATATATATATATATATATATATATATGTGTGTGTGTGTGTGTGTGTGTGTGAGAGAGTGTGTGTGTGTAACAGTTAAAATGTACAGCTAATATGAAATCACCCAAGAGTAATTTGCATGTAGCTCCATTTTCTAATTTCAGATGTTCAAATACTTTCTCTTTTTTTAGTTAGATGCAATAGACTCTATCATATTTTAAGTAACCTTAATGATTGCAATAAATGACATTGCTAAAGCAATGAGAAAATACAAATTTATTTATGTAAAACATCATCACCTAATTTACAGCAAAATCCATGGGAAACATCAGTCTATTAATTATTTTAACTAGGATTGAATTTAGCATAATTATATTATTTTATTTAACTGTCTTATCTAATAAGAAGGCAAATTAATATGATCAGCGATTCATTGATTCTATTATTATTACAATGCACACGCTCATACAATATATGATATTACATATCTTAACTATTTCTAGGAAGACACAGATTTTCAGCACAAACTACACTACTATTTATTAATACAATAGATCACAACATAATTTTAAGGCTTACTACAATTACAGCTTCAGGATACACCAATTCATTTGGGAAGTATACCAATAAAAAAACTAGATAAGGCTTTAATGCATGTAAATAAAAAAACACTAACTAAGAGTAAGAAGCAGGCTATAACATCTGCTTTGTACTTATATATATTCAAAGTGTATATGAACAAAGCATATGCTATATAGTAGAAATGTGTGTCTAAAACATACTACTTCTCTAAGTAAGTTGCTGAGTTCAACTGACCTGACAATAGCAATGGTATCATTCATATATTAATATGTATGAATGAAACACATAATATAAGGCAGGAATGTGTGTCTTCCATTTACTACTGCTCAAAGTAAACTGTTGGGTATTTGTGAGCAGACAATACAGTGATTTAAAACAGTCAGAAATAAAAGTGCATTAGCTCAAATAATCTTTTCCTATACCTGGTTATTCCCCAACTTGTAGATAATTGTGTTTAAAATTATAAACCTTATTAAAATGACAGTCTTACTTAATTTATTTAATCTGTCTATGCAGCCCTTTTGACTATATCCAGAGAGTACTAATCTGCATTGTTCATGTTAATGATTAAATTATTATTTTTACACTTTCTATATTTAAACCTAGTGGTAATTATTTTTTTAGGTTTACACAATCTGAACTGTGACATGACTAATAAAAGAAGTTATCCATTGCCATTATAATACCAAAACATATATATTTTACAAATATATATATATATATATATATATATATATATATATATATATATATATATATATATATATATATATATATATATAATATACATTTTTCTAATATACAGACATGACAATTTATAATCAAAGTTTATAGTCATTACCCTTTTCAACATTAGTAGTTCAATGTCTGAATTCAGGTATTGTTAGATTTTTTTCTGTAATAGTCTGTACACATATAGTTATGCTAGGTGGTTTTTTGCAAAGCTTATGTTATATTGCTTTTGAAGGCTGCAATTGTTTTTATTAATAAGCCATCATTTTTTTATTCAATGGGAAGGATCTTCAAGGTGTTTTTCTTATTCAGTGACAATTGATTTCTCCCCAAATAAATAATAGACTCTTTGACATTAGGAAACATGCAGTTTACATATATGCATGACACATCACTCCTTGAGCCGATTTTAACTTATTTGATGGCTCATTTTCAGCAACTCATGATGGTCCTTTGATTGCACTCAGACCAGTGTAATACCGATGGCAGACTTCTTTACTCTTTCATGATATTTTATCCATGACATAATAAATCAGCACAATCTCAGCATAATATAATTAAATCATAATCATTATTAAATCCTCTGAGAAACTCCTATTTATAGTTCACTTTGGGTCATTCATATATATATATATGAAAAAACAAATACAAGTTAATCACGTAACCTGCTATCACTTGTTATTTATGTCCAAAAGATGGCGCTATACCAAAACCGCCGAACAAGTGTAAGATTTGTTTTACATAAACGAAAAAAGAGTCAGAAATTAACTACCTCTTTCATTTGCTCACTCCCAGATCAGCTGATTTCAAGCTGGTTTGCTATCCTCAGTGGGAGATAGAGTATAGAAACTAGATCTAAAACACTGACTCTCAAGTGTTTATGCAAAACGTTTCTATCAGATTGCAAGCGTGAATTTTTCAGACCGGTAAAGTCTTCAAACCCAGCCTAGCAAGCTAGATATTTATATGGGTCTGATCTCAGTTCAGAATCACCATATAATCAAAGTCTCTGCAATATATATCATTGCAAGAAAACTCTAAAGGTACATTTATGAAAAAACAAATACAAGTTAATCACGTAACCTGTTATCACTTGTTATTTATGTCCAAAAGATGGCGCTATACCAAAACCGCCGAACAAGTGTAAGATTTGTTTTACATAAACGAAAAAAGAGTCAGAAATTAACTACCTCTTTCATTTGCTCACTCCCAGATCAGCTGATTTCAAGCTGGTTTGCTATCCTCAGTGGGAGATAGAGTATAGAAACTAGATCTAAAACACTGACTCTCAAGTGTTTATGCAAAACGTTTCTATCAGATTGCAAGCGTGAATTTTTCAGACCGGTAAAGTCTTCAAACCCATCCTAGCAAGCTAGATATTTATATGGGTCTGATCTCAGTTCAGAATCACCATATAATCAAAGTCTCTGCAATATATATCATTGCAAGAAAACTCTAAAGGTACATTTATGAAAAAACAAATACAAGTTAATCACGTAACCTGTTATCACTTGTTATTTATGTCCAAAAGATGGCGCTATACCAAAACCGCCGAACAAGTGTAAGATTTGTTTTACATAAACGAAAAAAGAGTCAGAAATTAACTACCTCTTTCATTTGCTCACTCCCAGATCAGCTGATTTCAAGCTGGTTTGCTATCCTCAGTGGGAGATAGAGTATAGAAACTAGATCTAAAACACTGACTCTCAAGTGTTTATGCAAAACGTTTCTATCAGATTGCAAGTGTGAATTTTTCAGACCGGTAAAGTCTTCAAACCCAGCCTAGCAAGCTAGATATTTATATGGGTCTGATCTCAGTTCAGAATCACCATATAATCAAAGTCTCTGCAATATATATCATTGCAAGAAAACTCTAAAGGTACATTTATGAAAAAACAAATACAAGTTAATCACGTAACCTGTTATCACTTGTTATTTATGTCCAAAAGATGGCGCTATACCAAAACCGCCGAACAAGTGTAAGATTTGTTTTACATAAACGAAAAAAGAGTCAGAAATTAACTACCTCTTTCATTTGCTCACTCCCAGATCAGCTGATTTCAAGCTGGTTTGCTATCCTCAGTGGGAGATAGAGTATAGAAACTAGATCTAAAACACTGACTCTCAAGTGTTTATGCAAAACGTTTCTATCAGATTGCAAGCGTGAATTTTTCAGACCGGTAAAGTCTTCAAACCCAGCCTAGCAAGCTAGATATTTATATGGGTCTGATCTCAGTTCAGAATCACCATATAATCAAAGTCTCTGCAATATATATCATTGCAAGAAAACTCTAAAGGTACATTTATGAAAAAACAAATACAAGTTAATCACGTAACCTGTTATCACTTGTTATTTATGTCCAAAAGATGGCGCTATACCAAAACCGCCGAACAAGTGTAAGATTTGTTTTACATAAACGAAAAAAGAGTCAGAAATTAACTACCTCTTTCATTTGCTCACTCCCAGATCAGCTGATTTCAAGCTGGTTTGCTATCCTCAGTGGGAGATAGAGTATAGAAATCTTTGGAGACCTTAAATTCTATTTTGCCAATAAAGGAAAACAAATTTTAGAAATTAAATTCAATCATAACATGTAATAGGTAATCTTCCTCTAATATTGATTTATTGTTATATGATTGAGTTTTTATTTCATTTTACATTAAATTATTTCCAATAAAATATATAAGGTATTATGTAATTAATAAGTAATATATAGAATATATATTCATTGATTTGAGTTTTGCTTGTCAACTATTTTATTTAAAATATTTGAGTATAAGTAAATTGTAGTAAAGAGCTTTTAATCATACAATTTTTTTTTGTTAAAACTAGGAAATTTTTTTTCTTTTGATTTTTTTAAAAATGCTATGAGTAAATTAATTACATACTATTTTCTCAAAAAAATACAAGCATTATCAATATAGGTTTTATTTTCTTTTAATAAATAATGTTCTCAATCTATATAAAATAAGAAATGAGGATATGTTTAAACTATAATTTTAATTAATTAATGATTGATTAAATCCATTTATTAATAAGTTGTAGCAAATGAGTTAATTAATCTTTTCAATTAAATGCTTATAAAAAATGTCTACATTTTGCTTGAGTAAGAATTTAAGATAACCAATTTCTGAGAAAATTGACATATTATGAAATTATTTTAATTAATAACATTTCATTCTCCAATTATGCCTATATATTTTATAGGATTTATGATTTTGTTATCAAATAATAAACACATCAGTATGTTGAAAACCTAAAATATCTGTTCAGAAATGATTTTAACCAATCTTAGTTTTTTACCCCCAAAAATGTTTAATAAAATTAGTGGAATATCTATATGTGTATTTATATTACATGGATTAAAAGATGATGTTAAAAAAATATTTATAACAGTCCATGAATCAGATTTCTGCATTGAGAAATTCTTATGATCAATAGTAAAAAATCTTGCTAAATTATTTACAATAGACGTCATATACAGACATATTTATTATTTTAATAACACTAAAATATTAATTATATTTGAAAAATAAGATTTGAAGACTATGAGAAAATTGATTGAAATTTTAAAAAGCTCTATTAGTTTGAGGAAATGGGAGAAAATCCAATACATTCTAGTTTTATAGACAGTACAATGTTGAGAATATTTTTGACAACTGATCATAAAAAATTTTCAACACATCGGAATTAGACTTTCAATAGTCATAAATAAGTTTAGATTGAAGCTGTGTTTTTGTTAAGATATCACTTAAACAATTTTGTTAAATTATTATTCTGGAAAAATAATAGAAAATTCAGTCACTATAATGTATGTAAGATTTAAATCTAAGTTGAATAATGTAATTAAGTCTTCTGATTCAGTTTATTAGCTCATAAATTCAAATCCTATTACTACAGTGTAATAATTTTTTTTTATCGTATAATAAACTTGTAAATAGTTGATATTTAGGTTTTACCTATTAATAGTTTTTTTTTAACAATTCATTTTTGGTAATTTATATATTAGCAATAATAAAAGAGCTTTGAATTTATGTAGTTCTGGATCTGATCACTATTATATATATATATATATATATATATATATATATATATATATATATATATATATATATATATATATATATATATATATATTGCTTATAAAATAATGAGCATTTTACTTATATAATAAATAACCTTGTACATATTTTAAATAGTCATATGCTTACAAATTGGTATTTCATTTATGCAGATTAAAAAAAAAAAAAAATTTATATTTATGAATGGAATATGTTAATTTAAAATTATAAAAATTTAGTAATGTTTAATTAATTAAAAATGTCAATAAGCAAATTATTTTGACAAATAACATTAGCACCAAATCCTACTATTAATCTCTAGCATTTTGCATATGTAGTCAATGTTCTAGTTTGTTTGTTTGTTATATAAAATTTTGAATTTATATGTGATACAATCGACTTAAAATTGTCTTCATGGTCTGTATCTTTCATAATTAAGTTCTATATTTTTGTAATTAAAAAGTTGTAACAACTCATAAACATCAGTTTAGACGTATTATCATATTTATTTTACAGCTTATACTTGGGAATTGCTATTTTAAACACATGTCTAGAGGATGACATTGATAAAACATTATATATATATATATATATATATATATATATATATATATATATATATATATATATATATATATATATATATATATATATATATATATATATATATATATATATATAATCCATGAAAATAATAAATATAGGAATTAACTAAAGGAAAAATAAAAACACAGAATTAGTTCTTTATAAAACTACTTTAATATTTCAACCAGCAGACTGTTTTTCATCAGAAAGCAGAAAAAAAAAATTGCCTTCTGATGGAAACCAGTCTGCTGGTTGAAATATTAAAGTAGTTTTATAGAGAAGTAATTATGTGTTTATATATATATATATATATATATATATATATATATATATATATGTGTGTGTGTGTGTGTGTGTGTGTGAGAGAGTGTGTGTGTGTAACAGTTAAAATGTACAGCTAATATGAAATCACCCAAGAGTAATTTGCATGTAGCTCCATTTTCTAATTTCAGATGTTCAAATACTTTCTCTTTTTTTTTAGTTAGATGCAATAGACTCTATCATATTTTAAGTAACCTTAATGATTGCAATAAATGACATTGCTAAAGCAATGAGAAAATACAAATTTATTTATGTAAAACATCATCACCTAATTTACAGCAAAATCCATGGGAAACATCAGTCTATTAATTATTTTAACTAGGATTGAATTTAGCATAATTATATTATTTTATTTAACTGTCTTATCTAATAAGAAGGCAAATTAATATGATCAGCGATTCATTGATTCTATTATTATTACAATGCACACGCTCATACAATATATGATATTACATATCTTAACTATTTCTAGGAAGACACAGATTTTCAGCACAAACTACACTACTATTTATTAATACAATAGATCACAACATAATTTTAAGGCTTACTACAATTACAGCTTCAGGATACACCAATTCATTTGGGAAGTATACCAATAAAAAAACTAGATAAGGCTTTAATGCATGTAAATAAAAAAACACTAACTAAGAGTAAGAAGCAGGCTATAACATCTGCTTTGTACTTATATATATTCAAAGTGTATATGAACAAAGCATATGCTATATAGTAGAAATGTGTGTCTAAAACATACTACTTCTCTAAGTAAGTTGCTGAGTTCAACTGACCTGACAATAGCAATGGTATCATTCATATATTAATATGTATGAATGAAACACATAATATAAGGCAGGAATGTGTGTCTTCCATTTACTACTGCTCAAAGTAAACTGTTGGGTATTTGTGAGCAGACAATACAGTGATTTAAAACAGTCAGAAATAAAGGTGCATTAGCTCAAATAATCTTTTCCTATACCTGGTTATTCCCCAACTTGTAGATAATTGTGTTTAAAATTATAAACCTTATTAAAATGACAGTCTTACTTAATTTATTTAATCTGTCTATGCAGCCCTTTTGACTATATCCAGAGAGTACTAATCTGCATTGTTCATGTTAATGATTAAATTATTATTTTTACACTTTCTATATTTAAACCTAGTGGTAATTATTTTTTTAGGTTTACACAATCTGAACTGTGACATGACTAATAAAAGAAGTTATCCATTGCCATTATAATATCAAAACATATATATTTTACAAATATATATATATATATATATATATATATATATATATATATATATATATATATATATATATATATATATATATATATATATATTATATACATTTTTCTAATATACAGACATGACAATTTATAATCAAAGTTTATAGTCATTACCCTTTTCAACATTAGTAGTTCAATGTCTGAATTCAGGTATTGTTAGATTTTTTTTCTGTAATAGTCTGTACACATATAGTTATGCTAGGTGGTTTTTTGCAAAGCTTATGTTATATTGCTTTTGAAGGCTGCAATTGTTTTTATTAATAAGCCATCATTTTTTTATTCAATGGGAAGGATCTTCAAGGTGTTTTTCTTATTCAGTGACAATTGATTTCTCCCCAAATAAATAATAGACTCTTTGACATTAGGAAACATGCAGTTTACATATATGCATGACACATCACTCCTTGAGCCGATTTTAACTTATTTGATGGCTCATTTTCAGCAACTCATGATGGTCCTTTGATTGCACTCAGACCAGTGTAATACCGATGGCAGACTTCTTTACTCTTTCATGATATTTTATCCATGACATAATAAATCAGCACAATCTCAGCATAATATAATTAAATCATAATCATTATTAAATCCTCTGAGAGACTCCTATTTATAGTTCACTTTGGGTCATTCATATATATATATATGAAAAAACAAATACAAGTTAATCACGTAACCTGTTATCACTTGTTATTTATGTCCAAAAGATGGCGCTATACCAAAACCGCCGAACAAGTGTAAGATTTGTTTTACATAAACGAAAAAAGAGTCAGAAATTAACTACCTCTTTCATTTGCTCACTCCCAGATCAGCTGATTTCAAGCTGGTTTGCTATCCTCAGTGGGAGATAGAGTATAGAAACTAGATCTAAAACACTGACTCTCAAGTGTTTATGCAAAACGTTTCTATCAGATTGCAAGCGTGAATTTTTCAGACCGGTAAAGTCTTCAAACCCAGCCTAGCAAGCTAGATATTTATATGGGTCTGATCTCAGTTCAGAATCACCATATAATCAAAGTCTCTGCAATATATATCATTGCAAGAAAACTCTAAAGGTACATTTATGAAAAAACAAATACAAGTTAATCACGTAACCTGTTATCACTTGTTATTTATGTCCAAAAGATGGCGCTATACCAAAACCGCCGAACAAGTGTAAGATTTGTTTTACATAAACGAAAAAAGAGTCAGAAATTAACTACCTCTTTCATTTGCTCACTCCCAGATCAGCTGATTTCAAGCTGGTTTGCTATCCTCAGTGGGAGATAGAGTATAGAAACTAGATCTAAAACACTGACTCTCAAGTGTTTATGCAAAACGTTTCTATCAGATTGCAAGCGTGAATTTTTCAGACCGGTAAAGTCTTCAAACCCATCCTAGCAAGCTAGATATTTATATGGGTCTGATCTCAGTTCAGAATCACCATATAATCAAAGTCTCTGCAATATATATCATTGCAAGAAAACTCTAAAGGTACATTTATGAAAAAACAAATACAAGTTAATCACGTAACCTGTTATCACTTGTTATTTATGTCCAAAAGATGGCGCTATACCAAAACCGCCGAACAAGTGTAAGATTTGTTTTACATAAACGAAAAAAGAGTCAGAAATTAACTACCTCTTTCATTTGCTCACTCCCAGATCAGCTGATTTCAAGCTGGTTTGCTATCCTCAGTGGGAGATAGAGTATAGAAACTAGATCTAAAACACTGACTCTCAAGTGTTTATGCAAAACGTTTCTATCAGATTGCAAGCGTGAATTTTTCAGACCGGTAAAGTCTTCAAACCCAGCCTAGCAAGCTAGATATTTATATGGGTCTGATCTCAGTTCAGAATCACCATATAATCAAAGTCTCTGCAATATATATCATTGCAAGAAAACTCTAAAGGTACATTTATGAAAAAACAAATACAAGTTAATCACGTAACCTGTTATCACTTGTTATTTATGTCCAAAAGATGGCGCTATACCAAAACCGCCGAACAAGTGTAAGATTTGTTTTACATAAACGAAAAAAGAGTCAGAAATTAACTACCTCTTTCATTTGCTCACTCCCAGATCAGCTGATTTCAAGCTGGTTTGCTATCCTCAGTGGGAGATAGAGTATAGAAACTAGATCTAAAACACTGACTCTCAAGTGTTTATGCAAAACGTTTCTATCAGATTGCAAGCGTGAATTTTTCAGACCGGTAAAGTCTTCAAACCCAGCCTAGCAAGCTTGATATTTATATGGGTCTGATCTCAGTTCAGAATCACCATATAATCAAAGTCTCTGCAATATATATCATTGCAAGAAAACTCTAAAGGTACATTTATGAAAAAACAAATACAAGTTAATCACGTAACCTGTTATCACTTGTTATTTATGTCCAAAAGATGGCGCTATACCAAAACCGCCGAACAAGTGTAAGATTTGTTTTACATAAACGAAAAAAGAGTCAGAAATTAACTACCTCTTTCATTTGCTCACTCCCAGATCAGCTGATTTCAAGCTGGTTTGCTATCCTCAGTGGGAGATAGAGTATAGAAATCTTTGGAGACCTTAAATTCTATTTTGCCAATAAAGGAAAACAAATTTTAGAAATTAAATTCAATCATAACATGTAATAGGTAATCTTCCTCTAATATTGATTTATTGTTATATGATTGAGTTTTTATTTCATTTTACATTAAATTATTTCCAATAAAATATATAAGGTATTATGTAATTAATAAGTAATATATAGAATATATATTCATTGATTTGAGTTTTGCTTGTCAACTATTTTATTTAAAATATTTGAGTATAAGTAAATTGTAGTAAAGAGCTTTTAATCATACAATTTTTTTTTGTTAAAACTAGGAAATTTTTTTTCTTTTGATTTTTTTAAAAATGCTATGAGTAAATTAATTACATACTATTTTCTCAAAAAAATACAAGCATTATCAATATAGGTTTTATTTTCTTTTAATAAATAATGTTCTCAATCTATATAAAATAAGAAATGAGGATATGTTTAAACTATAATTTTAATTAATTAATGATTGATTAAATCCATTTATTAATAAGTTGTAGCAAATGAGTTAATTAATCTTTTCAATTAAATGCTTATAAAAAATGTCTACATTTTGCTTGAGTAAGAATTTAAGATAACCAATTTCTGAGAAAATTGACATATTATGAAATTATTTTAATTAATAACATTTCATTCTCCAATTATGCCTATATATTTTATAGGATTTATGATTTTGTTATCAAATAATAAACACATCAGTATGTTGAAAACCTAAAATATCTGTTCAGAAATGATTTTAACCAATCTTAGTTTTTTACCCCCAAAAATGTTTAATAAAATTAGTGGAATATCTATATGTGTATTTATATTACATGGATTAAAAGATGATGTTAAAAAAATATTTATAACAGTCCATGAATCAGATTTCTGCATTGAGAAATTCTTATGATCAATAGTAAAAAATCTTGCTAAATTATTTACAATAGACGTCATATACAGACATATTTATTATTTTAATAACACTAAAATATTAATTATATTTGAAAAATAAGATTTGAAGACTATGAGAAAATTGATTGAAATTTTAAAAAGCTCTATTAGTTTGAGGAAATGGGAGAAAATCCAATACATTCTAGTTTTATAGACAGTACAATGTTGAGAATATTTTTGACAACTGATCATAAAAAATTTTCAACACATCGGAATTAGACTTTCAATAGTCATAAATAAGTTTAGATTGAAGCTGTGTTTTTGTTAAGATATCACTTAAACAATTTTGTTAAATTATTATTCTGGAAAAATAATAGAAAATTCAGTCACTATAATGTATGTAAGATTTAAATCTAAGTTGAATAATGTAATTAAGTCTTCTGATTCAGTTTATTAGCTCATAAATTCAAATCCTATTACAACAGTGTAATATTTTTTTTTTATCGTATAATAAACTTGTAAATAGTTGATATTTAGGTTTTACCTATTAATAGTTTTTTTTTAACAATTCATTTTTGGTAATTTATATATTAGCAATAATAAAAGAGCTTTGAATTTATGTAGTTCTGGATCTGATCACTATTATATATATATATATATGATAAACAAAAATGCAAGTTAAAAAACTTGCTAACGCTTGTATTTATGTCCACAGATGGCGTTTCTACCAAAAACACCGATCAAAGCGTATATTCTGTTTACATAAACGTCAGAGTAGCATTCACTATCTCTAACTATAATTCCACTTTCAGATCATGATTTCAAGCTATTTGCTATCGTCAGTGAAAGACAGGAATAAAGAAACTAGATCTAAACACAAACTCTGAGCGTTTATGAAACAATTTCTATTCAGCTTGCAAGCGTGAATTTTTTAGACACGTAATGTCTTCAAACTCAGCATAGCAAACCAGATAGCTATATGGGTCTGATCTCAGTTCAGCATCACCACATAGTAGAAGCCTCTGCAATCTATATCATTGCAAGAAAGACCTCAAAGGTACATTTATGATAAACAAAAATGCAAGTTAAAAAACTTGCTAACGCTTGTATTTATGTCCACAGATGGCGTTTCTACCAAAAACACCGATCAAAGCGTATATTCTGTTTACATAAACGTCAGAGTAGCATTCACTATCTCTAACTATAATTCCACTTTCAGATCATGATTTCAAGCTATTTGCTATCGTCAGTGAAAGACAGGAATAAAGAAACTAGATCTAAACACAAACTCTGAGCGTTTATGAAACAATTTCTATTCAGCTTGCAAGCGTGAATTTTTTAGACACGTAATGTCTTCAAACTCAGCATAGCAAACCAGATAGCTATATGGGTCTGATCTCAGTTCAGCATCACCACATAGTAGAAGCCTCTGCAATCTATATCATTGCAAGAAAGACCTCAAAGGTACATTTATGATAAACAAAAATGCAAGTTAAAAAACTTGCTAACGCTTGTATTTATGTCCACAGATGGCGTTTCTACCAAAAACACCGATCAAAGCGTATATTCTGTTTACATAAACGTCAGAGTAGCATTCACTATCTCTAACTATAATTCCACTTTCAGATCATGATTTCAAGCTATTTGCTATCGTCAGTGAAAGACAGGAATAAAGAAACTAGATCTAAACACAAACTCTGAGCGTTTATGAAACAATTTCTATTCAGCTTGCAAGCGTGAATTTTTTAGACACGTAATGTCTTCAAACTCAGCATAGCAAACCAGATAGCTATATGGGTCTGATCTCAGTTCAGCATCACCACATAGTAGAAGCCTCTGCAATCTATATCATTGCAAGAAAGACCTCAAAGGTACATTTATGATAAACAAAAATGCAAGTTAAAAAACTTGCTAACGCTTGTATTTATGTCCACAGATGGCGTTTCTACCAAAAACACCGATCAAAGCGTATATTCTGTTTACATAAACGTCAGAGTAGCATTCACTATCTCTAACTATAATTCCACTTTCAGATCATGATTTCAAGCTATTTGCTATCGTCAGTGAAAGACAGGAATAAAGAAACTAGATCTAAACACAAACTCTGAGCGTTTATGAAACAATTTCTATTCAGCTTGCAAGCGTGAATTTTTTAGACACGTAATGTCTTCAAACTCAGCATAGCAAACCAGATAGCTATATGGGTCTGATCTCAGTTCAGCATCACCACATGGTAGAAGCCTCTGCAATCTATATCATTGCAAGAAAGACCTCAAAGGTACATTTATGATAAACAAAAATGCAAGTTAAAAAACTTGCTAACGCTTGTATTTATGTCCACAGATGGCGTTTCTACCAAAAACACCGATCAAAGCGTATATTCTGTTTACATAAACGTCAGAGTAGCATTCACTATCTCTAACTATAATTCCACTTTCAGATCATGATTTCAAGCTATTTGCTATCGTCAGTGAAAGACAGGAATAAAGAAACTAGATCTAAACACAAACTCTGAGCGTTTATGAAACAATTTCTATTCAGCTTGCAAGCGTGAATTTTTTAGACACGTAATGTCTTCAAACTCAGCATAGCAAACCAGATAGCTATATGGGTCTGATCTCAGTTCAGCATCACCACATAGTAGAAGCCTCTGCAATCTATATCATTGCAAGAAAGACCTCAAAGGTACATTTATGATAAACAAAAATGCAAGTTAAAAAACTTGCTAACGCTTGTATTTATGTCCACAGATGGCGTTTCTACCAAAAACACCGATCAAAGCGTATATTCTGTTTACATAAACGTCAGAGTAGCATTCACTATCTCTAACTATAATTCCACTTTCAGATCATGATTTCAAGCTATTTGCTATCGTCAGTGAAAGACAGGAATAAAGAAACTAGATCTAAACACAAACTCTGAGCGTTTATGAAACAATTTCTATTCAGCTTGCAAGCGTGAATTTTTTAGACACGTAATGTCTTCAAACTCAGCATAGCAAACCAGATAGCTATATGGGTCTGATCTCAGTTCAGCATCACCACATAGTAGAAGCCTCTGCAATCTATATCATTGCAAGAAAGACCTCAAAGGTACATTTATGATAAACAAAAATGCAAGTTAAAAAACTTGCTAACGCTTGTATTTATGTCCACAGATGGCGTTTCTACCAAAAACACCGATCAAAGCGTATATTCTGTTTACATAAACGTCAGAGTAGCATTCACTATCTCTAACTATAATTCCACTTTCAGATCATGATTTCAAGCTATTTGCTATCGTCAGTGAAAGACAGGAATAAAGAAACTAGATCTAAACACAAACTCTGAGCGTTTATGAAACAATTTCTATTCAGCTTGCAAGCGTGAATTTTTTAGACACGTAATGTCTTCAAACTCAGCATAGCAAACCAGATAGCTATATGGGTCTGATCTCAGTTCAGCATCACCACATAGTAGAAGCCTCTGCAATCTATATCATTGCAAGAAAGACCTCAAAGGTACATTTATGATAAACAAAAATGCAAAAATGTAAACAGAATATACGCTTTGATCGGTGTTTTTGGTAGAAACGCCATCTGTGGACATAAATACAAGCGTTAGCAAGTTTTTTAACTTGCATTTTTGTTTATCATAAATGTACCTTTGAGGTCTTTCTTGCAATGATATAGATTGCAGAGGCTTCTACTATGTGGTGATGCTGAACTGAGATCAGACCCATATAGCTATCTGGTTTGCTATGCTGAGTTTGAAGACATTACGTGTCTAAAAAATTCACGCTTGCAAGCTGAATAGAAATTGTTTCATAAACGCTCAGAGTTTGTGTTTAGATCTAGTTTCTTTATTCCTGTCTTTCACTGACGATAGCAAATAGCTTGAAATCATGATCTGAAAGTGGAATTATAGTTAGAGATAGTGAATGCTACTCTGACGTTTATGTAAACAGAATATACGCTTTGATCGGTGTTTTTGGTAGAAACGCCATCTGTGGACATAAATACAAGCGTTAGCAAGTTAAAAAACTTGCATTTTTGTTTATCATAAATGTACCTTTGAGGTCTTTCTTGCAATGATATAGATTGCAGAGGCTTCTACTATGTGGTGATGCTGAACTGAGATCAGACCCATATAGCTATCTGGTTTGCTATGCTGAGTTTGAAGACATTACGTGTCTAAAAAATTCACGCTTGCAAGCTGAATAGAAATTGTTTCATAAACGCTCAGAGTTTGTGTTTAGATCTAGTTTCTTTATTCCTGTCTTTCACTGACGATAGCAAATAGCTTGAAATCATGATCTGAAAGTGGAATTATAGTTAGAGATAGTGAATGCTACTCTGACGTTTATGTAAACAGAATATACGCTTTGATCGGTGTTTTTGGTAGAAACGCCATCTGTGGACATATATATATATATATATATTGCTTATAAAATAATGAGCATTTTACTTATATAATAAATAACCTTGTACATATTTTAAATAGTCATATGCTTACAAATTGGTATTTCATTTATGCAGATTAAAAAAAAAATATTTTATATTTATGAATGGAATATGTTAATTTAAAATTATAAAAATTTAGTAATGTTTAATTAATTAAAAATGTCAATAAGCAAATTATTTTGACAAATAACATTAGCACCAAATCCTACTATTAATCTCTAGCATTTTGCATATGTAGTCAATGTTCTAGTTTGTTTGTTTGTTATATAAAATTTTGAATTTATATGTGATACAATCGACTTAAAATTGTCTTCATGGTCTGTATCTTTCATAATTAAGTTCTATATTTTTGTAATTAAAAAGTTGTAACAACTCATAAACATCAGTTTAGACGTATTATCATATTTATTTTACAGCTTATACTTGGGAATTGCTATTTTAAACACATGTCTAGAGGATGACATTGATAAAACATTATATATATATAATCCATGAAAATAATAAATATAGGAATTAACTAAAGGAAAAATAAAAACACAGAATTAGTTCTTTATAAAACTACTTTAATATTTCAACCAGCAGACTGTTTTTCATCAGAAAGCAGAAAAAAAAATTGCCTTCTGATGGAAACCAGTCTGCTGGTTGAAATATTAAAGTAGTTTTATAGAGAAATAATTATGTGTTTATATATATATATATGTGTGTGTGTGTATATATATATATATATATATATATATATATGTGTGTGTGTGTGTGTGTGAGAGTGTGTGTGTGTAACAGTTAAAATGTACAGCTAATATGAAATCACCCAAGAGTAATTTGCATGTAGCTCCATTTTCTAATTTCAGATGTTCAAATACTTTCTCTTTTTTTTTAGTTAGATGCAATAGACTCTATCATATTTTAAGTAACCTTAATGATTGCAATAAATGACATTGCTAAAGCAATGAGAAAATACAAATTTATTTATGTAAAACATCATCACCTAATTTACAGCAAAATCCATGGGAAACATCAGTCTATTAATTATTTTAACTAGGATTGAATTTAGCATAATTATATTATTTTATTTAACTGTCTTATCTAATAAGAAGGCAAATTAATATGATCAGCGATTCATTGATTCTATTATTATTACAATGCACACGCTCATACAATATATGATATTACATATCTTAACTATTTCTAGGAAGACACAGATTTTCAGCACAAACTACACTACTATTTATTAATACAATAGATCACAACATAATTTTAAGGCTTACTACAATTACAGCTTCAGGATACACCAATTCATTTGGGAAGTATACCAATAAAAAAACTAGATAAGGCTTTAATGCATGTAAATAAAAAAACACTAACTAAGAATAAGAAGCAGGCTATAACATCTGCTTTGTACTTATATATATTCAAAGTGTATATGAACAAAGCATATGCTATATAGTAGAAATGTGTGTCTAAAACATACTACTTCTCTAAGTAAGTTGCTGAGTTCAACTGACCTGACAATAGCAATGGTATCATTCATATATTAATATGTATGAATGAAACACATAATATAAGGCAGGAATGTGTGTCTTCCATTTACTACTGCTCAAAGTAAACTGTTGGGTATTTGTGAGCAGACAATACAGTGATTTAAAACAGTCAGAAATAAAAGTGCATTAGCTCAAATAATCTTTTCCTATACCTGGTTATTCCCCAACTTGTAGATAATTGTGTTTAAAATTATAAACCTTATTAAAATGACAGTCTTACTTAATTTATTTAATCTGTCTATGCAGCCCTTTTGACTATATCCAGAGAGTACTAATCTGCATTGTTCATGTTAATGATTAAATTATTATTTTTACACTTTCTATATTTAAACCTAGTGGTAATTATTTTTTTAGGTTTACACAATCTGAACTGTGACATGACTAATAAAAGAAGTTATCCATTGCCATTATAATATCAAAACATATATATTTTACAAATATATATATATATATATATATATATATATATATATATATATATATATATATATATATATATATATATATATATATATATATATATTATACATTTTTCTAATATACAGACATGACAATTTATAATCAAAGTTTATAGTCATTACCCTTTTCAACATTAGTAGTTCAATGTCTGAATTCAGGTATTGTTAGATTTTTTTCTGTAATAGTCTGTACACATATAGTTATGCTAGGTGGTTTTTTGCAAAGCTTATGTTATATTGCTTTTGAAGGCTGCAATTGTTTTTATTAATAAGCCATCATTTTTTTATTCAATGGGAAGGATCTTCAAGGTGTTTTTCTTATTCAGTGACAATTGATTTCTCCCCAAATAAATAATAGACTCTTTGACATTAGGAAACATGCAGTTTACATATATGCATGACACATCACTCCTTGAGCCGATTTTAACTTATTTGATGGCTCATTTTCAGCAACTCATGATGGTCCTTTGATTGCACTCAGACCAGTGTAATACCGATGGCAGACTTCTTTACTCTTTCATGATATTTTATCCATGACATAATAAATCAGCACAATCTCAGCATAATATAATTAAATCATAATCATTATTAAATCCTCTGAGAGACTCCTATTTATAGTTCACTTTGGGTCATTCATATATATATATATGAAAAAACAAATACAAGTTAATCACGTAACCTGCTATCACTTGTTATTTATGTCCAAAAGATGGCGCTATACCAAAACCGCCGAACAAGTGTAAGATTTGTTTTACATAAACGAAAAAAGAGTCAGAAATTAACTACCTCTTTCATTTGCTCACTCCCAGATCAGCTGATTTCAAGCTGGTTTGCTATCCTCAGTGGGAGATAGAGTATAGAAACTAGATCTAAAACACTGACTCTCAAGTGTTTATGCAAAACGTTTCTATCAGATTGCAAGCGTGAATTTTTCAGACCGGTAAAGTCTTCAAACCCAGCCTAGCAAGCTAGATATTTATATGGGTCTGATCTCAGTTCAGAATCACCATATAATCAAAGTCTCTGCAATATATATCATTGCAAGAAAACTCTAAAGGTACATTTATGAAAAAACAAATACAAGTTAATCACGTAACCTGTTATCACTTGTTATTTATGTCCAAAAGATGGCGCTATACCAAAACCGCCGAACAAGTGTAAGATTTGTTTTACATAAACGAAAAAAGAGTCAGAAATTAACTACCTCTTTCATTTGCTCACTCCCAGATCAGCTGATTTCAAGCTGGTTTGCTATCCTCAGTGGGAGATAGAGTATAGAAACTAGATCTAAAACACTGACTCTCAAGTGTTTATGCAAAACGTTTCTATCAGATTGCAAGCGTGAATTTTTCAGACCGGTAAAGTCTTCAAACCCATCCTAGCAAGCTAGATATTTATATGGGTCTGATCTCAGTTCAGAATCACCATATAATCAAAGTCTCTGCAATATATATCATTGCAAGAAAACTCTAAAGGTACATTTATGAAAAAACAAATACAAGTTAATCACGTAACCTGTTATCACTTGTTATTTATGTCCAAAAGATGGCGCTATACCAAAACCACCGAACAAGTGTAAGATTTGTTTTACATAAACGAAAAAAGAGTCAGAAATTAACTACCTCTTTCATTTGCTCACTCCCAGATCAGCTGATTTCAAGCTGGTTTGCTATCCTCAGTGGGAGATAGAGTATAGAAACTAGATCTAAAACACTGACTCTCAAGTGTTTATGCAAAACGTTTCTATCAGATTGCAAGCGTGAATTTTTCAGACCGGTAAAGTCTTCAAACCCAGCCTAGCAAGCTAGATATTTATATGGGTCTGATCTCAGTTCAGAATCACCATATAATCAAAGTCTCTGCAATATATATCATTGCAAGAAAACTCTAAAGGTACATTTATGAAAAAACAAATACAAGTTAATCACGTAACCTGTTATCACTTGTTATTTATGTCCAAAAGATGGCGCTATACCAAAACCGCCGAACAAGTGTAAGATTTGTTTTACATAAACGAAAAAAGAGTCAGAAATTAACTACCTCTTTCATTTGCTCACTCCCAGATCAGCTGATTTCAAGCTGGTTTGCTATCCTCAGTGGGAGATAGAGTATAGAAACTAGATCTAAAACACTGACTCTCAAGTGTTTATGCAAAACGTTTCTATCAGATTGCAAGCATGAATTTTTCAGACCGGTAAAGTCTTCAAACCCAGCCTAGCAAGCTAGATATTTATATGGGTCTGATCTCAGTTCAGAATCACCATATAATCAAAGTCTCTGCAATATATATCATTGCAAGAAAACTCTAAAGGTACATTTATGAAAAAACAAATACAAGTTAATCACGTAACCTGTTATCACTTGTTATTTATGTCCAAAAGATGGCGCTATACCAAAACCGCCGAACAAGTGTAAGATTTGTTTTACATAAACGAAAAAAGAGTCAGAAATTAACTACCTCTTTCATTTGCTCACTCCCAGATCAGCTGATTTCAAGCTGGTTTGCTATCCTCAGTGGGAGATAGAGTATAGAAATCTTTGGAGACCTTAAATTCTATTTTGCCAATAAAGGAAAACAAATTTTAGAAATTAAATTCAATCATAACATGTAATAGGTAATCTTCCTCTAATATTGATTTATTGTTATATGATTGAGTTTTTATTTCATTTTACATTAAATTATTTCCAATAAAATATATAAGGTATTATGTAATTAATAAGTAATATATAGAATATATATTCATTGATTTGAGTTTTGCTTGTCAACTATTTTATTTAAAATATTTGAGTATAAGTAAATTGTAGTAAAGAGCTTTTAATCATACAATTTTTTTTTGTTAAAACAAATCTTACACTTGTTCGCCGGTTTTGGTATAGCGCCATCTTTTGGACATATATATATATATATATATATATGTCCAAATCTATATATATATATATATATATATATATATATATATATATATATATATTGTAGATAGCTCCTAAACCTTGTTACCATCCATGCTAATTGTTCAATTACAGCATTTAGAAAATTTTAACTTTAAAAAGGGATTATACCAAAATAACCAACAATGTTTTGATTAAATGACATACAATATTTATCTCCTTAATTAACTGATCTGTTGATCTAGAATTCATTTTTATTTTTATTTTTTAGTAATAAAATAATTTACACCCACCCAATTATAAACAACTTTCAATTGTTAATTAAATAAAATATTTAATTTTAAGTTACTTTAAAATAACCTTAGAATTACTAATGACCTATACATTTATCTGTGCTCATACATATATAATATTTGCTTAATAAAAATGTTGAAAACTTTAATTTTTTTTTATAATTTATATATATATATATGACTTCATATCAGTACTTCTCACCAAAAAAGACAATAAAAATGACTTTACTTAGTGTAAATACACACACAAAATACAGTTGTATGCATAAAATAATTTATACACCCAAAATTCTGAATCACACCATAACTATATCCATGACCATAAGTGTCTCTTCTATAAACTCTATCTAGTCCCACCTTTCTTGATATAGAAAATTGTCATTTTTACCAAGTACTTGTAAAGCTTGATTTTCTGTGTCATTATAGTCAAATTGCCTTCCAGCCAAGTTGTATGCTGACAAATATGGTCATTGAACACATGCTGACTATACTTTAGATTGCCCACTTCTTTAGTCATATACTCAAAATCAATAACTATCAAGAACACTGCCATTGTGTCTTTATATTACTGCTTTATCTCAGGATGAATTTCTGTTCAGTTGCAGACATATTACAGCAAAATGGCTTAATTTTCTGTTTGGCTGGTAGCAGAAATGAAGTCAATAATATTAATTTTGCTACCTGCCAATAAAAAAATTGTGTGTGAGTTTCTTCTGTTGCCCCTGAGTATCTTTCTTGAGATATTTTATGAAGAATACCATTTTGTCATTCATTACTCCAGAAGCTGAACAGAATTGTATATTTATAATTCTCAAAAGTCTGGGGTTTTATCCTCAAGTTATGCCATCAATTTTTGATTGTTAAATGGAGGGTGGTTACAGGCAAGTGTGATCTTTTCTTTTTTCTGCTAGTTATAAAATTGGAATATCTCTTTCAAACTCATATAATATGTTAAAGTACTTTCCATCCTATCTTTTTAAAGGTTTTTATATGGATGTTTTATTGCTAATTTGGCTAGTTTATCCATCTTCTTTACTATCCCTGTTTATTACCTCTTTTTTGAATCTCTCTTTGAGTCAAAATGCTTATTTTCAATTGCCTCTATTCTTTTCTCAAAACCTCTCTCTATCTCAGCACATACTTGAATTATTTTCTTCCTAAGGTTGTTTTCATTGCTCTCTATATCTGGAGCATTAATATATGTGTTGTGTAATTTGTCTATCATTCTACCTATTTGATTCCAAACATTATCATGATGTCTTTCTTCCTGTGAATTATTTATTGCCTCTTCTTGCAATTTGACTTGATGTTGCAAAACTTCTTATCACTGTTTTCTTGCATTCCTTTTGTTTTAACCATTTCTACTTTTATAGTATCGATTCTTATACTTTCTGATGTTATGTCTTTTTTAATATCATAAATAATGTCTTTTTATTACTTCATTTTTTGTTGTACTTTTTCAATATTTTGTCTTAATCTTTTCTCTAATGCTTTCATAGCATTATGGATTTCATTGACCTTATTTTTATTTATTTAATTATTTACTGACATATTTCCCATTATTTTTATTTTCTCCATTTAATCCCATGGCCTTGGTATGATCATATTGACTAGCATTTGCATTTTTGTGGGCTTGTCTGTCTTTTTGACAACATCAAAATTTTTGAAAACAGTATAAATAATTTTTTCCCATATTACCTCCTTATGTATTACCGTTTGATTTTCCTTTTCTGATTCCATATTAAAAAAAAAAAAAAAATACCAAATATAGTTGTTTTTTTTTATTTTATAAAACTAAACTTTTTTTTTCAACAATAACTTTTAACTATTAATTACTTATACTTTGTTGATCCATTCCACCTCTCTTTATGTAAGTACACATGAGTTCCATATTAAACCATTTATCGACCATCCACTTTACAACCTTCATTGATATTGATTTATGCTTCATGTTAATCTCTCTATAGTCTCCAATTAAAAAAGCAGTTATATATATATATTGTAGGAGTATATATATACTCAGACATACATATCATCAATATGTATACAATATATTTGTCATCTTATTTTATTTATAAAAATAAATATATAATTTAGTAAGTTAGTATTTTTTATTCTTTAAAATAAAAAAATAGACGTTAGGAAGATGGTTGACTAGGTAATAAATGACATTTGGGTTCACATAGTTTATCGAATTAAAAGAAATGAAATTAACTTAGTGTTTTAATATCAAATTGTTATTGCAACAATGTAGAATGTGTATGCTTCAGCAAGCTGATGGAGTGAGATATAATATAATAAATCTATTCGTTTTGTTAGAAGACTAAGGATTCTATTTTTTGTCAGCTATATCCTCATAAAAACTTATACTATGTTCAATTTCAAAGAACAGTGTAAGATAAAATCTATATTTTGAATGATTTAATATTTATTAGAAGAAATTTGTAATATTTGCTTAAAGAAAGTAATTTGAATATATTTTCATGTTCTATAAAAATTGTTCAAATTACATGTTCTAAAATGTAAATGTCCTTTTAAAAAAGAACAAGTCTACAAAAACGTCAACTAGATTTAATGTACTTTTACATTACAAGGAAAATGCAAATTGGGTAGTACACCAATTTATCGTGGGATATATAAAATGCACTTGCCTATTCAAATATATATGTGTGGATAACATCTTTTGATGAATGCCTATAAAGTTATATAAAAGTTATATCTTCAAAATGGAATTATAATTGTTAATAAAGAACTGTGTATTAACGAAGACAAAATCTACATATAAAGAGGAAACTAAACATTAACTTGGGATATCCTATTATTATCTTTAATGTATAACAACAAAGGAATTAAAAATTGCATCTTCAAAGACTTTTGTTCACAAATTTCAGGAACATCTAGGTTTATTATATTGACTTTTATAATACCACTTAAATTTTTAAAAATTCTAGTTGGGTAAGATTAATTTCATTTCCTTTATTATCGTATTCATTTCATTAAAAAAAAAAGAATAATAAGAGACAATTAATATTTAAAATATTCTTATTTATATTTATGATTAATAAAGATTTAAATATAGGTTAAGAAATGTTAATATGGGAAAGGGATAAAGTGAATATGGAGGTAAGAGATTAAATTATTTTTAAATTCACATAGTATCATTTTCTATGACATGACACTATATTGCTTATACTAATCAAAATAGTCTAATAACCATAATGTATGATAAGTAAATAAATGATTAACATTGTTTTGAAATATATATTTTGATATTAATAAATATAAGTTACATACAATCATTTTAACGAATGAAAATATTATATATAAATGATTGGATTATTATTTGTATCATCTAATTATTATAGAATAATGTTAATGTAAAAGTTTTAATATTTGGATACTTATATTTTATATACATTGTAAAATCACGTAGTGTTATAGGTTAGAAAATATATCTACCATAAGTAAATAGAATATTTATATTTTTTTTTTAATATAAGGAAGTAGATATATAAATATTTTTTCTATATTGTAAAATTTAAGTTATTTATTTGTTAAATAAATAATTATGTTTTTATATTAAATTAAATGAAGACTTTAATTTTGTTTTATTTAATTTAAAGAGTCAGTGAGATTTGTTATTAATATTACTATAGAATATTGATAGGAACCCCTGAAGAGAGTAAATTGTTAAACTTCCCTGAGTTCCAAATCTGAGCACAACAGTAAAGTCAATTAAGGTGAAAATTGATTTGATGTGGTTTAGATATAATAATTTATTAATAATAAATTAGTTTTTGGGAACAGATATAGTTTTATTTCAAAATTAAATCACATCATTCGTGGCATCCTATATGAAGACTTTAAATCTGACTATAGTGAGATGCGACTACCTTAACTTATCTTGTTGAGATGGTGCATAACGTTACATATGGTGCACACAACTAGGGCTTTAAATCATAGATTCCATATCATTATAATATCGAATCATAGATTTTATACTGTTTGTATAGCAATACAAAAATTTGAGGGATAAATGTTATTAATAATAATCTCATATATTAAATGTATTGTAAAAAGGTGGATAATAAAATAATGGAGACATTGAAAATTAAATAGTTAAAATTTAAATTAATAGGTCACTTGCTTAAAAATATAATTTTAAAATTAGGCATTAGTGTAAGAACACATATATTTTGAAAAGAGAAAGGCATCACATTAATATCCTATAATAAATAATATATTAACGTATAAATAAAGTTATAGTTAGGATAAAGTTAGTTTTATGATTACGAGAAGTAAGTATAAAATATTTTCTTCTAATACTGATAATAATATAGAAATGCAAACTGAGGTACTTAGTTCAAATATATCTGATGAAACTATAAATAGTATCAATGAACAAATAGATATAGATGTGTCTGAGAGTAATACTATGTTAGACATTCATGTTTCAGAAACTATGGATATTATTGACAAACCTATAGAAAATAAAACCAGTGATAATAATCCATCATTAAGTCAAATGATGTTAATGATGCAACAAATGATGGAAAATTTATCTACAAGTATGAATATTCAGATCAAAAATCTGAAAGTAGATTTGTATACCAGTATGGATACCAAGATGGAAAATCTAAAAGTAGATTTGTCTACAAATATGGATACCAAAATGGAAAGTATGAAAGTAGATATTACAAATGATATATCAATAAAATTAGATAATATAAAAATAGATGTGAAGGATGAGGTATCACAAATACAAATGAATATGAACAATGAAATTCAAAAAATTCAAAAGGTTATTGAAGAAACAGATCTTAAGTGTCAAAAAAGATTTTTTGAATTTGAAACAAAATAGAAAATAAATTAGAAAACAATTTTTTAGAAATAAAAACCGTATACAATCATCTCCAAAATTGATATGTATAAAATCCAAGAAGAGACTGAAAAGGTTTTAGATGAGAAACTAAAAGATGTCCACATATAAATTAATAACCAAGACAAGAAAATTCAGTCTATGAAAAAAAGATTTTCAATCTTTAAATGTGACATAAAATCAAATAAAGATAATATTGAAATATTATTAGAGAATCAATCGGAGATATTTAATCAATTGGAAAAAAAATATTACCATAGTCCAAACCATAAAAGTTTTGAAGGATGAGTTTGAGAAAGAAAAAAAAATAATGATGTAAAATTATACCCAAACTTATAAAAAAATTAAATTATCTAATATCAGAAAAGATAATACGTCACATAAAATTAATCAAATATTAAAAAGCTAATAATAGGATAAAGGAAGATCCAAATAAAAAGGAATATCAAGATAAAATGGTGATTGAGATGGAAAACATGCAAAGGAAGCACAATAATAATGATAATATTTGTTATTCTATGAGAGACTTTGCTCACCATCATAATCAACAATTATCTATAAATCTGCAAAAAGAACATGTTTGCAATACAAATCACACATTACAATCTAATGTTGTAAATCAATTTGTAAAATTAAATCATTTTTAAGGGTTTGCAAATGAATCTCCAATAGAGCATCTAAAGAGTTTAAATTTATATCTTTTCAGCTAATACTAATGTGACAGAAGGTGAAAAATTGATAGTAGCGTACAATCATTTACAAGGTGATTCTTTATCATGGTGGGAATCATTATTCCAAATACATAAAACATTTGAAGAATATCAAAAATTATTGATAAAGAATTTTTGAAATAATGATCATCAAGAATCTCTGTTGTATCAAATACTACAGGAAAAATATAAAAATATGCCTGATGAAATGCTTACTAAATTTTTTAGAAGACAAATATTAAAACAAACAACTCTTGATACATATCATTTTAGCCAGAATCAAATTATTCGTATTGTAAAGCATAACTTACCTATGAAAATTGAGCAGTCTTTATTATTTTCTAATGCACAAAATATCGAACAAATTGTAGATATTTTAAATAATATTGACTCAAATAACCAAAATATTAATCAAAATTATTTTGAAAGAAAATAAGAAAATATTTCAGTAAATACTATTAATTATAGAAAAAAAAACATAAGACTTTTAATCATTCACAAAGTAAAACAAGGAAGAGTGATAATAATGCAGAAGTTAAATTAAGTTCTCATGCACATCACAATTCAAAAATTACCAGTATATCATCTACTAGTGGATTAAATAAAGGCAAAATAGGATATAATAAAAATATACCCAAAACAACAGCAAAATTAAATTAAAGAGGGTCTTCGGAAATAGTTCCTTTCCTCAAAGACCCATATTTAAAATGAGGAACAAACATAAAATTGTAGTTAAACAAATCACCAACATAATATGTTTGGAGGAAGAAGATGAACACAAGTATGCTGTTCAAAATTGTCCATTAATTAATATTATGTTTGAAGATTTGCAAATTACAGCCTTATTAGATAGTGGTAGCCAAACATCTGTAATATTTGAAGAGATTTATAAATGTTTGATGGATAAAAATCCACATATTAAAACCTTACCTCTAAAATCAGTACAGATTACCCTAGCTAATAATAAAATGGTAAAATTAATTCAGAAGCAAATCTGGATCAAACTAACCATTAATCAAACATGCATTTATCATGTATTTTTGATATTAACTGGATTTATTCATGAAATGATATTGGGAGTAGACTTTTTACATCTGAATAAATGTTTGATTGATTTTAAAAATAAGATAATTCATATAGGTGATAAGGTTTTAAAGATGACATTATCTCCAAAGTATAATTTATTTGAAATTGGTTGTATGATTTCAAACATAACAGAAATACTTGTAAAATCAAAAATTGCTCAATCAAATTTGATTGATGGCAATAATGTTAATAAATTATGATGTTTATATATTAATGCCCTATCGAGGAAAAATATAATAAGTGTCTTAAATAAACAATTACCATGAGTTTTGTAATACCTAAATTATGTAATAATTATTAGGATTATAGAGAGAAAATGTAAAGAATTAAGATATGAAAAAGAAGGAAGTACTATATATAATTGTGTCTAACTAAGATGGATAATATCATTAATGTGGAAATGGAAGACTGGTTACTTACAAGTTGTCAAGTTCACAAATGAATTCCAGCTAATATGTTTATTGGATGCTAAAGATAATCTAGAAAGTCTCAAAAATTAAGGAGCAGTATTGGTACATTTAAATAAATTTATGTATGTTCATTTATTAGATGTCAGTGATAATCTAGTAAGTCTCAATAAGGAGCAGAATTGGCATTTTAAAATGTTTTATATATAAAACACTTATGAACAAACTAATTAAAACTTAGTTATAAAATTATCAGGTTTTCTTCCATATAATTATTTGATATACCATTTCAAATAGTTAGTAAATTGATAAGGATACATTATATAGGAATTAATAGAAAAAAGTGAATAAAAATAAAGTAATCTATATAATGATTTTTGCATAATAAAGTATTACATTGTTTAACTTTAGTAGAAAAAAGTTTTAAAATAAAATAGTCAGTATATTTAATCTATAATTTGATCAAACAGATTATATTAGATGTACCATATTTAAGACATTACAATAAAAATAAGAACCCAATTGCCCATAAAACAATTTTAATTTATTATTAAATATAATAATAATTATTATTTCTTCTCTCTAATAATTGATGAAGAATTTAAAATTTTAAGTCAAGGGGGAAATAAAAAAATTAATGAGTTGTAATGACACATAAATGATAACAAAAATGAAGAATTAAAATAAAATGTTAGTTTATTTTAATTTTTTTAATCAAGGGGAAATGTAGGAGTGTATATATATACTCATACATACATATCATCAATATGCATACGTTATATTTGTATTATTATTACATTTATGAAAATAAATATATAATTTAGTAAGTTCGTATTTTTCATTCTTTAAAATAAATAAAAAGGCGTTGAGAATATGGTTGACAAGATAACAAATGACCTTTGGGTTCATATAGTTTATCAAATTAAAGGAAATGAAATTAACTTAGTGTTTTAATATCGAATTGTTATTGCAACAATGTAGAATGTGTATGCTTCAGCAAGCTGATGGAGCAAGATATAATATAATAATTTTATTTTTTTTGTTAGAAGAATAAGGATTCTATTATTTGTCAGCTATATCCTCATAAAAATGTATACTATGTTCGATTTCAAAGAACAGTGGAAGATAAAATCTATATTTTGAACAATTTAATATTTATTAGAAGAAATTTTTAATATTTGTTTAAAGAAAGTAATTTGAATATATTTTCATGATCTATAAAAATTGTTTGAATTACATGTTCTAAAATGTAAACTTCCTTTTAAAAAATAACATGTCTACAAAAACTTCAACTAGATTTAATGTACTTTACATTATAAGGAAAATGCAAAGCAGGTAGAACACCAATTTATCATGGGATATATAAAATGCATTTTCCTAGTCAAATATATATGTGTGAATAACATCTTTTGCTGAATGCCTATAAAGTTATATAAAAGGTAGATCTTCAAAATGGAATTATAATTGTTAATAAAGAACTGTGTATTAACGAAGAAGAAATCTACATATCTAGAGGAAACTAAACATCAACTTGGGATAACCTATTATTTTATTTAATGTATAACAACAAAGAAATTAAAAATTGCATCTTTGAAGGATTTTCATTCATAAATTTCAGGAACATCTAGGCCTATTACATTGACTTTTATAATACCATTTAAGTTTTTAAAAATTATAATTAGGAAAAATTAATTTCATTTCCTTTATTATCATATTCATTTCATTAAAAAAATGAATAATGAGAAAGAATTAATAATTTAAAATAATATTTTTTATATTTATGATTAATAAAAATTTAAATATAGGTTAAGAAAAGTTAATATGGGAAAGGGCTAAAGTGAACTTGGAGGTAAGAGATTAAATTATTTTACTATCATTTTCTATGACATGACACTACATTGTTTATACTAATCAAAATAGTCTAATAACCATAATGTATGATAAGTGAATAAATAATTAACATTGTTGTGAAATATATATTTTTATATTAATAAATATAAGTTGCATACAATCATTTTAACGATTGAAAATATTATATATAAATGATTGGATTATTATTTGTATAATCTAATTATTATAAAATAATGTTAATATAAAAGTGTTAATATTTGGATACTTATATTTTATATACATTGTAAAATCACGTAATGTTATAGGTTAGAAAATATATCTACCATAAGTAAAGAGAATATTTATATTTTTTTAACATAAGGAAGTAGATATATAAATATTTTTTTTATATTGTAAAATTTAAGTTATTTATTTGTTAAATAAATAATTATGTTTTTATATTTAATTAAATGAAGTCTTCAGTTTTGTTTTATTTAATGTAAAGAGTCAGTGAAATTTGTTATTAATATTACTTTAGAATATTGATGAGAACCCCTGAAGAGAGAAAATTGTTAAACTTCCCTGAGTTCAAAATCTGAGCATAATGGTAAAGTCAGTTAATGTAAAAAATGATTTGATGTGGTTTAAATATAGTAATTTATTAATAATAAATTAGTTATTGGGAACAGATGTAGGTTTATATCAAAATTAAATCACATCATTCGTGGTATCCTATATGAAGACTTTAAATCTCACTATAGTGAGATGTGACTGCCTTAACTTATCTTGTTGAGAGGGTGCATACTGCATATATATATATATATATATATATATATATATATATATATATATATATATATATATATATATATATATATATATATATATATATATATATATATATAGTCCTAATATCATAAAAATAATTTCTACTATATATCATGACACACAAAAATACTTTTTATCTCATTATTAGCAGTAATTTGTCAAATATGACTTTTTATTAATAAATATATTTTTACATTAAATAATTAATTTTAAACAAAATCTAAACTGAGTGTATATTACCTACTGTTCAGAAATCACCCTTAATGTGTTAAACAATATATATATAATTTTTTTATCATTACAATTTTTAAAAAAAAAATTCAATATATATATCTATATCTATATCTATATATATATATATATATATATATATATATCTATATCTATATATATATATATATATATATATATATATATATATATATATATATATATATATATATATATATATATATATATATATATATATATATGAGTAGGCACTAGATGAAGATTTTATGCACTTATCTTTTAGCATCAATTGATTATTCTGGCTGGCACTGAATGGCACTACTGATAGGAGAGTTTTGCCTGTTTTAATAACAGTTATGTGCAAGCATAAAAAAATGATGATCATGTGATGTTTATTGGTTAACACCAATCCTGCCTAATAGCATTGTGGTGACTATGGTTATTAAAGAACCAAAGACACAAACATGTATGGGTATGAACTGAGTTCAGACCTATTAACTATAAGCTATTGAGCTAGATATAGTGTTTTTAATTTAATTCTCATAGTTTTGTAGTTAAGTAGAGATAAAAAGTGGCTGCTGGAGGATTGCGATTAGATTCTAAGATCTAGGTGCAGTGCTCTCAGATGAAAGGCTCCTCACTGATGAAGGCCTCAAGCCAGAAACTAGTCTGGGGATATTGGATGAGTAGGCACTAGATGGGGATTTTATGAACAAGCCTTCTAGTATCCATTGATCACTCTGGCTGGCACTGAGTGGCACTACTGCATGGAAAGTTTTGCTCATTTCAATACTCTTGTAAACTCTCTGATAAATTTTCTAGAATAATGTAGATCAAACCTTTATATTTTGTTTACCTGAGATTTATTTTCTGGAATTTAATACATTTTAAAATTATTTAAAATTATTTTGGCTACCACTTGTCTCTGTTGTCTTCTCTCAGTTGTCTAAAAAATCTTAAAGATCTTTTCTCTCCCTGGGTAATCATCAACATCAACTTTTGATCATCATATGTTAAACTTTCTAAGTCATTAGTAACCTGGTGGTGCCTTTGGTGATCCAAATAGAATTGAAGTTACTGGTACATAATTAGTAAAATTTTGGCACCCAATGTAAGTAGAATCATCTAGGCAACTGTCTCGGATTGGTGGCATAATTTATATGCCAAACTGCATACTTTTGAGGAATGCAGATACACTATTTTGAGAATGTTTTGAAGCAAAGCCAGACAAGATGGCAGATTTTATAAACTATCCCATGACAAATACCCTATTACACCCAATAAAACACATACACAATTCATTTTAGGCAGGTGGCAAAAATAAAGTCATAGGGACCATCCATTGTAATATCCCATCTTCTGTACAACAAATGAACTTAGCAGCAGTACCTGGTTGATAGAGAAACTAACAGAACTTTTAATGTTAGTCAATTATAATAATATAGCAAGGGAACCTGTAGACATGTTCAGGAGATTAGATCATAGTGATTAAACTTTCCATAAGAAAACCACCTGACATAACTTTGACTCCTAGTAATCAGACAGAGTTTAAATTTAAAAAATTGGTTATCTGATTATGAGAATGAAGAAGGCTATGAATAAAATATAAGTGATTATTTTTAGACAAAATGCAGGCCAAACAATCAACTGGATTTATATGAGGGATTTCTAAATGTATAAAATTTAAAGAATAGCAAAATTCTTTTTTTGTCATGGCAAGATGGGGCAATTGAATTGGATACTCTATCCACTTCAAGAATTCCATTACAAATTTAAATGTAATTTTTAATTTTATAAAGTGTTAAGAGAAACCTGTTTTTAAAGTCTTGTATGTTATTCTATTTTATATATTAAGAGTACATGCATTGATACACAGACACTGATATATGTTAAGTATGTGATTTGATTTGATTTTTTTTCAATAGATTTTACTTTTACTTTAAAAATAAGTTTCTTTTGATACTTTTTTCCAATTTTTAAAAATGTTATAATTAAAAAGTTTTAATCGTTTTTGATAAAGCATTTTAATTTTAAAATGTTTTAATTGGATTCATGTTTTTTTTTGTTTGTAAACTATTTTAATTTAATTTGAAATGAGCAGAGATTTAATTTTGTATTTATTAATTTTTAAGAGCCCTGGTCAGAATTTTTAATTAAAATTGAACATGAGATAGGGATTTGTCCTGGGCAAAATTTCTAATTAATAAAAAAAGAAAGATGATGTGGAATATCGGAGAGCAAATAAATGACCCAAAAGTTTTAGAATGATTATTCTTGTTTGACCTAGATTATTCTACTGGGAAAGAGTATTGACCCCTGATTGTGAGCTGTTCTT
Source organism: Epiperipatus broadwayi (assembly GCA_028023455.1). Classification (NCBI taxonomy): domain Eukaryota; kingdom Metazoa; phylum Onychophora; class Udeonychophora; order Euonychophora; family Peripatidae; genus Epiperipatus; species Epiperipatus broadwayi. The sequence continues at coordinate 36,671 of JAQFVV010008000.1, forward strand.
TTCAGATATTGCCTTGATAGTCTAAACTGGAACTGATTCCAAAGTATTTTCTACACTTGCAGCCATGAATAGATAAAGTCACATGATGATTTAACTCTGACAAATTACCATGTAACCATTGAAAGACTCACTGGACTTTGCTTTACCATAATATAAAGTATTTTATGTTCTTGCCAGAATTTAAATCTCTTATCAAAGTCACAGCTTAATCATAAAATAATTCAGTATTTATTAGAAGTTTTGTATCTTCCTTTGATATTTTAATTATTTTCTCTATTTATTTATTATGCTAATTGTTTTTTATTATTATTTATATTATTAACATTGATAAATGTTTTGGAAGACATTCATAATTTTTATTTTTACTCACCTGTCCTTTATTCTTTCTGTATTATTTATTTGGCTGCAGAAAGGAATTTTGCTATTAACTAAAAGGAGACCCTTTGATTCCTCTTGGAGGCCTTAAAGGAACCAAGCAGGGCAAATTCCTAATGTCCACTCCATACATTCTTGTTGTTGCAGCTGTTATTATGATGTGATTATTCATATAGTATACGAACATGGATGGGCTGCTCACCAACATGCATTAGCCAGCGTGGTGAGATTATTGGCTTTTTACCTCTGAGTTTAAGATCAAGAAACATCATGGTCTTTCTTCTCAGTGCCTGATATGGCAGAATGAATGTTTGTGTAAATGATAAATATTTTCCCAATACATATATACAATTATGACAGACAAAAATAAAGCACGGTCTATATTCCCAGGAGGCTGTAAAGTGACCAACCAAGGCAGCGGTTGGTGGCCAAAGGCAAAGGCTGCTAAGAATTCCCTGATTGTGGACCCAGGCTGCCATTTGATGATGACTTTTTATTTAGGTACTTACAACTGCAGATCACTTTCAAGTGAAGCAAGATTGCAAGAATTAGAAGAATAACTCTCTTATATTAAATGGGACATTATTGGACTTTGTGAAGTTAGAAGAAAAGGTGAAGAGACAATTGATTTAAAAAGTGAACATATACTCTATTATAAAGGCACAAATATTGGAAATACAAGTGGAGTAGGATTCATTATAAATAAAAAGTGGAAGAACAATATTGTGGAGATTGATGGTGTATCAGACAGAGTGGCAAGATTAGTTATACAACTTAATAGCAGATACCAAATGCAGATAATTCAGGTTTATGCCCCAACAAGTTCTCATAGTGATGAAGTAGTAAAAGATTTTCATATGGATGTACAAAAGGCTTTTGATCAGAGTAAACACCATTTTAAAATTGTTATGGGAGACTTTAATGCTAGAATTGGTAAAAAAATGAAAGATGAAAGTGCTGTGGGTAATTTTGGTTATGGTAATAGAAATGAGAGAGGACATAGACTTGTGGAGTTTGCAGAAAAAGAAAAACTTTATATGATGAATTCTTTTTTTGAGTAAAATGTTAAAAGGAAATGGACATGGAATCATCCAAATGAAGGTACAGCAGAATTGGATTATATTTTGACTAACAGGAAATACATATTTCAAGATTGTAATGTTCTTAATAAATTTAACACAGGAAGTGATCATCGATTAGTAAGGTGTAAGATACGTGTTAATGTAAAACTAGAGAGACAAAAATTATTAAGAAAAACAATATTTACAGTTGATATTCCTAATCTTCAGAAACATTCTAATGAATTTAAATTAGAACTTACAAATCGGTTTCAAGTATTAGTACATTTTGAACATGATTCAGATTTGAATGAAATTAATATGAAAATAACTGATACACTTTTGAAAACTGTAACAAAGATAGCTGGTAGAAAGAAACAGCAATTGACCAATAAAATTTCTACTGAGACTAGAAAATTTATGATAAAAAGAAGGAATATGAAGATATACAAAAATGATGCATTAAAAAGTATTGAATATATCGAATTTTGTAAAATGGTGCGGAAAAGAGTTGAAAATGATATAAGAAAGTATAACTGTGAACTAGCAAGGAAAGCTGTAGAAGAAAATAAATGTCTTAATAATGTAAAACAATATTTTGGTATTGGTAGAAAATTTATATCTGCAATAAGAAAAAAAGATGGAATTATTACTAAAAGGAGAGATGACATCATAAAATTGGTAGAATATTTTTATCAAGAATTATATAGTAATAAAGAACAAGTACCTCCTATATCTATTACATCTTCCAAATTGCCCAGAATTTTAAATGAAGAAGTGAGACATGCAATTAAATGTATGAAAAAAGGGAAGGCTCCAGGTAATGATGGAATTATAATTGATATATTAAAAGAAGCAGGTGAAGAAATAGAAAATTTTTTAGCAAAGTTATATACCAAATGTCTAAATGATAAAGATGTACTAGATGATTGGAAGAATGCAGTAATAATATTAATATTTAAAATAGGTGATAAAGAAGATATTAGAAATTACAGACCTATCAGCCTTTTATCAGTTTTATATAAAATTTTTACCAAGATAATTACTACTCATCTACAGAGAACATTGGATTTCCACCAACCAAGAGAACAAGCCAGATTTAAAAGTGGTTTTAGTATAGTAGATCATATCCAGGTATTGAGAGAAGTTATAGAAAGGACAAATGAATATGAGTTGCCATTATGCTTAGAATTTGTAGATTATGAAAAGGCATTTGATTCTATAAACATTTCTTCAGTGATTAAAGCATTAGATCATCAAGTTATAGATCCAGGATATTGTCATATTTTAAAGAATATTTATAAAAATGCAACAGCAACAATTAGATTACATAATGACACTGGGAAAGTCAACATTGACAAAGGTGTAAGACAAAGTGACTCCATATCTCCAAAACTTTTTACAGCAGTGCTGCATGAAGTATTTTGTGGATTAAAATGGGAAACTAAAGGAGTGAAAGTAAATGGTGATTATTTAAGTCATTTAGATTTTGCAGATGATGTAGTTGTTTTTTGCAAATAATGCTTCAGATCTGCAGGAAATGTTGCAGGAATTATCAGATGAAAGTAGGACTAAATATAAATGTTAAAAAGACTAAAGTAATGTTTAATCGATTTGCTCAAAATATGAAAATAAAGATTGATTATGATGAATTAGAAGAAGTTAACAGTTACAAATACCTTGGTCAGATTATTAATACAGATGGAATCATAATGGAGGAAATTAATCATAGAATTAAACTTGGTTGGAGTGCTTTTGGTAGAAATAACTTGATACTAAAAGGAAATATGCCTATGTGTTTGAAAAGGAAGGTTTTTAACAAATGTGTTTTACCAGTTCTTACTTATGGATCTGAGACTTGGACACTTAATAGAAGAGCAATTCAGAGGCTTCAGACCACTCAAAGAAGTATGGAGAGATGTATGTTGGGAGTAACAAGAAGAGATCGTAAACGCAATGTATGGGTAAGAGAACAAACAGGTGTTACTGACCTCATTGAAAAACTTAAAAGATTGAAGTGGAGTTGGTCTGGACATATTGTTAGAAGATATGATAATAGATGGACAATTGAAATTTTAAACTGGATTCCAAGAGATTGTAAAAGACCCAGAAAGAGACAACATGTAGATGGATGGATGAAATAAGAAAGTGTGCAGGAGTGATGTGGAGAAGAGAAGCTAAAGATCGGAGAAGATGGATTAAACTTGGAAAGACCTTCATCCTGCAGTGGATTGATAATGTTTGATAATGATGATGATGATTATTATTTATTTAGGAAAACTTAGTTTGAATTTTGTGCAGACTGTAAATATTTTGGCTGGTCATTTATGAAGTGTATTGTTCTGTTTTTCCTAAATCACCGATTTTATTTCTTCTATTCAAGATTACATAAATCATATTTTTTTCTTGTTATCCTTTCTTGTCTTGAATTGAAACAAACCATTATTATCTTAAAATAGTTTTATCATGAGCTGTTCTGTGTACATATAAAATTATTGTTTCTGATGCTTTATTCCAAGTCAAGGAAACCTCATTTGCATTGTTTCGTTATGTTCCCTGAAAGATTATTTCATTGTTGAAATCTTCAAATAATATTTAAACAGCATTAAACTGTTGCACATGCGCCTTGGATTCTTAAATATAAAATGAATCAATACTAACACTTCAAACACATGATAAAGTCTTTGGAAAAGATCAAATAGAAAAACTGGAATTAGTTTTATAAATTGCTGGCAGGAATATATTATAAATCCCTCTTTTTAAATTTAGGTGAGAAATTGAACTTATATGCCAGGGTATTTAATATCTTCAACACTCTTGTACACTGTCTGATAAATACATTAGAAGAATCTAAACCAATTTTTTATATTTTTTTTGGATGAAATTTATTTCTTTTCTTGAACTTAATAAATTTTAAATTATTTAAAATTATTTTGGTTTATGTTTGTCTCTGTGGTCTTCTCTCAATTATCTGAACAATCTTTAAGATTTTTTTCTTTCCGTGAGTGTAGCTGGTGGCAATGATCATCATCAACATTTGATCACCATAAATTAAATTGTCTAGGTTGTTAGTGACCTGGTGACATGTTTGTGATCAAAATGAGATAGAAATGATTGGTAAATATATATATATATATATATATATATATATATATATATATATATATATATATATATATATATATATATATATATATATATATATATATATATAGTAACCAGCAGTGATGGGAACAACCAATCTAAGATAAGCAGTGAGACACCAAAAAAGTGTGAAAGCAATCATCAAATAATAATAATAACTACCGATCTCAAACTGCTTTAATAAATAATTACTTATTAATTAATAATTTCCTAGCTCAGAATAATAATAGCAATAATAATAAATTGATTTTTATGTGATTGTGTTCAGATATCAGGTTGTACAGACTGCCTTCAAGTCAAATAAGTATCAAAGACACATAATTGACCATTGAATTTCAACCCTTTCTGAATTACAATCATATATCTATGACTAACTATAATAAACCTATTTACATAAAACTAAATTAATATTCCAATGAATTATTTAAAAATAATACTATTAAAATTTGTTATAAGAATACATTTACATTCTAAATTTAATTTGAAGTAAATCTTGATTTAAATCTTTATCTTATTTCAATGTTTATTTCAGGAATGTCATATTACAGAAGAAACAAAGCATAGGCTATTGGATTACAAAGTACAATTTTTTGGTAATTCAGTAATCAAAAAAAAAATATTAAATAATAATATTATTAAACAAACTATAACAACTTTGCTCTGCAATATGATAAATAAAGTGTAAAAATAGTTTCTTTAGATCTTGTAGGGTTTTGAATTAATTTAAGAAAAATCTTTATTATAATTTAAGAAATCTAATAAAATATAATTTGATTTATTAAAATATTCAGAAATTATCTCTCATAATAATAATACTAACCTTTAATACTATAAATATGATATAACTAATCTTTAATGGAAATATTTAAGTAATGTTTATTATTTCCTTGAATAAAGCAATTGGCACATGAATATCTAATTATAGCTCTGCATATACACTTTAAAATAATAAGTTATGTATTTGAATGCAAAATAAGTCTAATAATAATAACAATAGTAATGATTGTTATTAGTTTGAAACAAACAACAAAAAATCTTATGTTTACTATGAAATGAACATATGTGACCATTGACGATAATGACTTTTGTGCACAATTAAATAAATTTGGATTTATTCAATAGTTTTTCTGCATCTATGATAATTTATGAACTGGTTCTCATATATGTCTTCGTAAAAGTAATCATTTTCATAAGTGTAATACAAATATTAATTAGAATGATTTATATTAAGTGTGCAATAGAGTAAATACTGAATTCAATCAGTGTCTGTAATGAATGATAAATAAAAATATGGAAACATAAATAATGTCAAACTACACAATTTTAAATTCTACAAAAATCAATTTATTTACAAAAACAATATTTAAAATTTACAAATCAATATTTAAGTTTTATTGTACAACACCCAAAATATAAGCAATTTTCAATTAAAGTAACTATTTACGAATTCCACTAAAATAATTTTATATTTACAAATTTTCCAAACACAGTAAACAAGATGTCAGTTTAGTAATATATCCATCTATCCAAAATCAATTTACTTAATCTTTATAATAAACTATAATGATTTCTCAATAGCTCTATATATTTGAATGTGGGCAAATATTTGAACTACCACTGCAATAATTAAATTATCATATTATATCGTCTCTTTTTACTTTAAACAAAGCAAAACAAACAATATCAAATATTGTTATATTTTTGGTGATTTTATAAATTACTATTCACCTTAATGAAAATCAAGTTTTACTATTTCCATAATAATTTTATTGCTACTTTATTGAATTAACCATAAAATAATTGAATATATGCTATTTTAATTGACTATTAAGTACTTGGCAATAATTAAACTTCTTAAAATATCAATTTTAAAAATACTATTTCATATACATAAAATGAAGCAAGCATTTTGAGCTAAAGAATAGCCTTAGTCATATCTCACATTAACATACAGGTTCAAAAATGGCATATAGATATTACTCCTATTATAATCCTTTTTCTAACAAATTTTATTTTTCTTAAAATGGCAATTATTAAACATCTTTTAAAATTAATTGCAATTTAATTATCTGTTTTTTTGCTCTCAGGATTATTTCGTAAAATCACAATTATGTGCTTGGAAATATTTAAATATCAAATTCCCTTTATGTGCAATGTTAACTATCATTCATAATACTAACAAACTTATATTCATAGAGATCACAAATCCTATAATTTGTATCTATATAAACATATACAAGATTATGTGGATGGTATAACTTTTTTCAAGATTTTCAAATATATCATTTTGTTATATTAGATGTAATGTCTGTAACCAGGTTCTTTATAGAAGCACTTTTAATAATCTGGATATAAGTATTTCATGGAAATTATATCAAATGGCCCATCTCCATTCATGACTATATGGTCTATATTTTCACTATGACTTGCATTATTCACCACAGGAATAAAACATAAAGACTGAATACCCATGTGAACTTAAACAGTTACATTTGACAACAAATCCTTATGTTTAAACACCATGAACACACCCAAGCTCTAAACTGAAAATATGACATCTTAATACATTTTACAATAACTATGTTCCTCAGAACTAAAACACAAAATTTCACCACAAAATTTAATAAATGCCCAATAGCAATACTATACACTCTACATTACCAGAATTTACTAACATAACTTAATTGATAATAGCATACACATAGAGCAAAGAAAAAGAAAGGTGTTTATAGTTATTTGTTTTAAAATACATTCATAAAAATATATGTTAATAAATTGTGGGAATGCAGTTATATGCAAATATATAATTTTTTTCTTGTATTATTAATTTTTTTCAAATGGATACTTTTCTGTTGTTTTATTGTATATCACAATTTAATGAGAGTAACAAAAGAACTTTGATATATCTACCTTGAGACAATTTTGTGCCTTTTGTTCCATTTCTTAGTCACTCAAAATTCCAGGGAATCTTAAGTAAATGTACTGCAGAAAAAGAAAAATGTTAAAAGCATCCCTAAGAAATAGAGATCTGAATACTGATAAACTATTTTGCGAAACAAAAGGAATTTGAGAAATTAATGAGTTAGAAAAAAAGATTGGAACAAGCAAGAATGTTTTCGAACTGAAATGTTATATTAATATTTTTTTATTGCTAAGTTGACTGATACGGCTATGCTCGTATTATAAAATGAAACATTAAAAAAATCCTTCAATCACCCATTGGGGGAATAAAATGGATTTAGCAATAGCAACTTATACCACCACAACAATCTTAATGCAGGAGTAGAACAATATGTGTAAGGCTACCATTCTAAGCTCCAAATATGTAGCTGTTGCTGTTAAGTGCCTGCCTCTCAATGAACCATAGGGACCTCAATGATACACCGCTAAAACAATGCAGGAAGGAAGAAAATATTGAATTGTGTACACTAAGTTATCTCCAGTAAGTCATCATTATTTCCTCAATCCAAGCAGTACTACAAAATGGATGTCCTTGCAATACTTTTTCCATTAGCAGAAAAATTTTGTTTTATTCTTCAACAGTGAAAGAATACATAGATTTTGGTTGGATCATCAAAATCAAGCTTACATGGAAATACACTTGTCTATATAAAAAAATACTGGGTACTCCAAGATAACTATGAGTAGTTTTATTGTCTTAAAAAAACTGAAAATTGCCTATCATTACTCTCTAAAGTTTCAATCATTATGTAAAATTATATATTTTAATTTACAATGTATAAATGCATTGCTACACACGTTGCTTAACTATATGTTATTTTATATTTAACTAATTCTGTTTTTGTCTTTTATGTTATCAGTTGATATATATATATATATATATATGTGTGTGTGTGTTTCTTTTTCTCAATATTTAATTAGCCCTAGTAATAAAATTGTATACTTATGTTAAAACATTATTTGTCTCCCATTAATGAACATATTTATCACTTATATTGGCCTAGTTTCCTTCCTAGCAGAATATCAGAATGAATGAAGTGTTCTTTTCAGAATAAGAAATTATATTACATGTAGTTTTAAATTCTAAACCATAAATTTGATAAAAAAAATAGATCGCATATAGAATGAATAAGTGTAGAAAGAGGGAATTCAAAAGTAGCTAATTTTAACTGACATGTTCTCTAATGTAAGAGATAACAAAAGGAAACCGTTACTAATACATAAGTTTAAATATCTGTGACTTAAGTTGAGAAGTATATAAAGAAGGCAAAGCTTGTTTCAACTACACAAATTTAGCCATTTACCTCTGTTCAGCCTGAAGGGTATTGTTACCTGCCAGCATTGGATTTGAGCTAGCTAAAAGGGCCAGGCACATAATTAGTGATAGTTTTAAGATTTCTTAAAAGGGAAAAGTATAATTCCTATGGTACTAGTGAGATTGGTGCTTGCAGTCAGTTTATTAATTGATGCTCATAAATATACTTCTTTCGAAGAAATTGTTGTTTGTCTTTTTAAATGAAATAATGGCCACTAGGTAGATTTTTTTTTAAATATTTTTTTAACTTACATCCTGATATTGGACATGAAGATTTTATTTCTTAAGATATATTTAAGTAAGGGATTCATATTCAAACCCAATATGGTGGATAGTATTCAAATTCTATCTGCAGGTGTTATGGCGACTATACAACCATAGTTTTGTATTTTCTACCCTACATGGTCAACAGATTCAATTTTTTGATAGACATTTATACAAACAACAATATTAATACCGGTGTTGCCTGTTAATATATATATTTTCTATACTTAAAAGCTCATATTATATATATATATATATATATATATATATATATATATATATATATATATATATATATATATATATATATATATATATATATATTGTACCGGGATTCTTTTG
>JAQFVV010008001.1:0-46121 GCA_028023455.1 Epiperipatus broadwayi
TATATTACAATTTTGATTAAAATTTGAATTTTGAATTTTAGAGTTATTAAGTAATTTATTTATCTGTATTATTTGTTGAAAAAAAAACAATATGACACAAACGATTAGATATTCTCCTAATAGACTTGATCTGCTCATCAGATAAAAATGTCATTAAAATCTATTTCATTTTGATAATATTTTTAGTTTTATTATATTGTTGATTCCTTTTAATTTTTTTAATAATATTAGTAATATCATTTTTATTATAACCAATTTTCAACAAATCATTAACAAATAAATTTACATTTTTTTTTTCATTTTATCACTAGAATATTTGCATAATTTTTCATTTCGACATGTATAGTTGAAAGTACTTCTAAAAATAACTATAATTTATGTGAATTTTAGTGTATTAATAGTGATTATATATATATATATTGCAACAATATATAAATATGTTGTTACATTAATTTAAAATAAAAACTTAAAAGTTCGCAAATAAAGGTAAAAAACTAAACGCTAAAATTAAAATGTTTGTTAAACGTATATACATTTGCACAGATGCCAAACTTTAAAATTTTTTTTTTTTAAAAAAACAAATAAATAAGTATTTGAATGTACTTTTTTATAAAAAAAAAAAAGTACAAGATTTAAAAATAAAAACAGGTATTAATTAATTCTTGTAATCTGTAAATGGAAATGATTGTTTATAAATTGTTTGAAAAGCAAGCTAGCCTTGGGCTCTTGTATAATTAAAATGATCTGATGAAAGATAGATAAGAAAATAAAGAGAAATTAGCTTGACCAATGGAAGCACTAAGCCTTGGCTCGGACCCTAACGAAAGTGATGGATTAGTGACATTTTGTTGATTGAATCCATGTGGATAATATAAAAAGGGAAATACAGTTTTTTCTGACAGTTCCAGAATTTTGTGCTTGGGAGATGTGGTAGGATGCACATACCACACTCTCTATAAAAAAAATGAAAAGACTGTGATACCTTGAACCAGCTATTGCCATCTCCAGAACATTATCTTCCAATGGAGGCATCGCAGGAATTAAAAGCAGAAACCTGGACTCTTCTACTGTGAGCTATGAACTTTACAAATTAACAACAACAAAAAAAAGTAATTAAGAACTTTCATCATTGTTTTTTTTTAAAGATTCAGCTAATTTAAATTTTAAAATGAACTCTTATTTGATTTTCAAATTAATAATTGATTGTTTAAATTTATATAGTTAAGTTTTGCTAAAATCATTTCCATTTTATTATTATTATTTGTAGTAATATTTATTGTAGAAATTATTAAATGCATTACATTTAAGTTGGGTATAGACATTGCAGAGATTCGTTAGCAGTTGATTATGTTGTGGTTTTCATAGTCGATTAGAATATATAGGTCAATGATGCCACTGTGGCATCTTATGATGAACACCAAAGGGTTTCCTGTATTCCCTCAGCAATTGACATTATCGATTGACTTTGTATTTTGATCGTTTGTGTTTAATTTGGAATGTTTTTGACAATGGAATCTGTGCAGCCGATCTATACTCGACATTATAAAACAAATTGTATAAAAATAATCTGTGCAAACATATTTAAATGTTAAATTTAAGTCGGGCGTGAATGGCTATATAGTTTTGTAAAGTTATATTAAGGGAGGGTAATCTTAGGTTATTCATTTCGTAGTTGAATTGGTTTAATGGATTGGATATATGTGTAATTGTAGATGTAGTATGAGATCTGCTATGGGCAGAATTATATATATATATATATGCCACACACCTTCTGTTTGCCTATGGATGGGTTTGTAAGATGGCAAAAGACCGCAGTCCATTCCTATGGAGTTTTATGTTTATTGTTCTACTCACCAACAGATGTAACATTCCTGTTGGTGGAGAAACAATGTTTTCTCTAATTCTACTAACTGATCAGATGTACATCCCTGACAGTATAGTATTTTGTGTCTTCGTATTTTCATGCTACATTGAATACATAAATGTATTAGAGGATTGGTGCCGGTTTGATTGCAAAATTTGTTGCCTAAGGTTAAATCAGGGAAGAATATTTTCTTTTCAAATGCAGATCTATGTAGTCTATTCATACTTGACTCACTAAATAAATATTAAACCCATAGTTGTAATTTACTTAAATGTAAAACTAAATATTAATAGAAAAATCTAAAATGTTGAACTTATTCCTCAAAATTTAAATGTTATTTTATATTTGCGTAAATAAATATTTTTATGTGTTAATTTCTGGCAGTGGCCTTTATTCTTTTATATTTAAGATATAAAATTTATATTTTATTATCTCTGCTACTCCACTGAGCTAGTGACTTGGGCTAACGATCTGAATATTTAAATAAAGTGGAATCTTAACAGCGCGTATCTGCCTACTCTATAAATTTTTATAGGTTTAAATGCCTAGATGGCGCCCCATAGAGCAGATATCATAGTTTGCGGTTAGATTCGATCTTCACTTTCATTTTGATCATTATAATATATATATATATATATATATATGTGTATAATACAAATAAAATGCTGTGTATTTAAAAAGATATTGGAATAACAATAAAATGATAAATATAACAGTGATTAAATTTTATACACAATCGAACATTTCACAGAAGTACTTTGAGTTAATTACTTTACATTCTTTTAAATTCAAAAAAACAAAAAAAAATTAGGCAAACATCATCAACTCAAGTACCAGTATTTCTGGAATTGTTTGCTGATTATTTTTTAAGAATTTTATTTTAATTTATGAAAATTGCTTCATTAATTTTTTTCTATTATAATTTTTCTCTTAATGAAGAATCTTAACATTTTCAACATCAAACTTAAATTTATATTTACATGTCTTTTGATGATCCTAGAATACTGAAGCTGTCACTAATTCATTATTATTTTATTATTTACAAACTTGTATAACAATTGATGCTCCTTTAATCTTTTCTCTAAACTGCATTTTGATTCACCTATATATGATAACTTACATCTGCAAAAAAATAGATAAACAACATAAGTTTTTTGCTTGACAGGTGTGACACTTTTAGTGTTATTTGTTAACTTATTATCATTATTTGAACACAAATTGAAACACTAACTTATATATATATATATATATATATATATATATATATATATATATATATATATATATATATATATATATATATATATATATATATAATTTCACTTGAGCATTTAAAATATATGGAACAGATATCCATATTTTATTATCAATCTTCAACTCCTTTAAATTATTATATTTCTTTTTAAACTTACATAAAGTATTAGAAATCTGTTCAATCTTATATTCAACTTCAAACAATTCCTTTGCAAATATTTCAATATTTTTAATTAGTCAATTTGGTAACAATACAATTTTTCATTGCAAAACAAAAAAGGGATAAAACTTGCCATTTTATGCATAATTGGTATAACAGTTAAAACAAACATCTATATGACTGAAGTATGTTGATGATATGTTTGTTATCTGGCTTCATGGTAATCATGTTCTTGATTACTTTTTTAAATTTTTAAACTCTTCGCAACAATATAAAATTTACTATGGAAATAGAAAATAATAACCAATTACCTTTATTAGATGTTTTAATTAAAAGAAGGGAAGATGGTTCTTTATTCTAATATATATAAAAAACCAACACACACTTGGAGGTATCTACATTTTTCTTCACATCACCATTCTGCAAAACTATTTTCAATGGCAAAGACTTCAGGACATTTCTGCTACTAAAAATGTTCCTTGATAATGGTTTTAATTACTGCATTATTAATAGGGGTTATACACATAAAAAGAAAAAGATTTTGATACACCAGAAATTAAGACTATTTTGCTATATATAAAAGGGTAACTGATAAAATTGGTAACATTCTAATGAATAATAATATTGCACAGTTTACACTACTTTTAAAAAAAATTAAAGAAATATATCCACTTTCTAAAGATAAAATTTCGTTGGAGTGTCATGGTTTATATGGAATATCATGTTGGGTTTGTTTACATACATATATTGGAAAGAATAATCATAGAATAAATATTAGAAAGAAAGAACATATTATGTCAGTCAGAGAAAAATCCAATTTATCAGCTATTCAATTCATCAGCTATTTATTCTAATATAAAATTAACTAATCAATGATATTAAATTTGATTAAACAAATATTCTAAAAAAACTAAACAATATGACCAGAGATTGCTAAAAGAAACTATAGAGATTTTTTAAAGGCCCAAGAGCTTAAATGAAAGATGAGAATTAAAGAAGATTAACAACATTTTGAAAAAGCTATTGTAAGACAAAATAAATTTTAAAACTGCTCAACCAATAGAAATTAAATATAAGGAGAAGTAAAAGGATAAAAACGATTTTAAATCTCACATGCATTTCTATGATTTGAAAAAGAGGACACTCTGAGGAAAGTACTAGTTATTGTACTGAAACTTCAACTATTTAGCTATTTTATTACATGGAATATCCCCAAAATAAGAATAATATGAAATCATTTATCCATACTATAGATTCAGGTTATAAAATTAATTTTTCTAGTACCAGGATCAACGAGATGATACATGCAAACTTCCTCCTATTTGGAAAGATTTTTTAAAAAAAACATTATTAAGTTTAACATTTTTGCTATTGGTGGAACTTTAAAGTTTATTCAAATCAGTGATTGTAACACCTCTCCAACCATCTTTCTACCTTTTAGCACCCAGTGGCTGACTTGTGTGACCAGGTTGAAACGTCAGAATATTTAAAAACATATGTTTAACATGTATAAACCTGCAAAATATGTATTTTATATATGCAACCCATATATATATATATATTGTGCCCTTATCTATAGGTCATAATAAGGTAGAATGGTCAATTACTAAAAAATTTTAAATTTTAAATATACGTTTGTGTAATATATTGATAATTGTATGATCGATTAGATCTTATAGTACAATTTAAGGCTGAAAATACCTGGTATATAAAAGTGTAATGAATTATTTTAAAGAAACAGTTAAATAAAGCTTAATTATATCCTTGCTTATGGTTGTAAAAGCTGGCCATATAAAATAACACAGCTATAAATAGTTAAAAATATATTAATAATTCGAGTATGATATTTTAAAACTAATAAATTAAATAAATGCTATATGTAGTGTTATAATTATATTTAATAGTCAAAATTAATAGAGTATATTTTAAAATAAACTTTAGGATGGTGAGAATTATATTTAGTTCTACATTTTTAAATTATTTTCCAAATTTTTATAAAATATATCAGTTTTGGTAATTTAGACTGAGACGTAAATTAAAAAATCATCTGATAAAGTTAGTAATCATGTGACTGTATATTATATACCTTCACACACATGCTTGTTAGAATATAATAATAAAGTTTGTGAATTATAAAGCTAAATATAATTGCTATCGATCGATAAAGTAAAAGTTGAAATATTAAATGTTATTTTAATAATTGTTTTAAAGTTTAAATGATTTTGATAAAATTATAATTGAGTTAAAAAATACTATTCTAAATAATATTTAAGACATGACGTCATAAATTCTTTATTTTAAAAAGGTTTAATCTATTATAAAACTAAAATGTGTAAATTTGTTCACGCTAAAAAAGTCATTAACCAATCAACGGAGGTATTTTAGCAGACAAAATATAAGAATTAGACGGAGCGGGAGAAAGTAATGTGTAAGTGAAGGAGGGAGTAACATATTTTTTAGCTGTATAAGACCGTAAGCTAGAAAAGTGATATAATTTTAAAATTTTGTATTTATTTTAAAAGTTTTTTTTTTATAATATTTTGAACTGCCTTTACATGGAGGGCTAATTTTAAAAGTTTTCTTACCAGATATTTTATTCAAGTTTAGCCTTACAGTAAAAATGGAAATACTACAGAAAATAGTATATAGAAGTTATGAGAAAGGAAAAATATTTGTAAAGTGCCTTGATACAGCTTTACATATGCTCAACCAGAAACTTATAATTATAACTCAGAGGAATATAATTTGGACGTTATACGAAAAACTTAAAAGAGAAGTTATTTGCCGTCAGGAAAAATTATGACGCACAAATTTATAAGGCTATTCTGAAGTTATTTTATTCTTCTCTATGGGAAAATTAAGATGCGTATATCATAAAGAAAAAATTATGTAAAAGTTATAATGGAGAAAGAATGTTTGTCTTTTTAAAGGAAACATTACAAAGTATATAGTTACCAGAATTTTAAAAGAAAGGAAAAATTACCGAATAATGATAGGAAAGAGTCATTATTTTTTTTAAAAAAGGAAAGAAAAAACTTTATCTAAGAAGAATTAAAATATTATAAAGTGTTCATTATAAAAACGCTTAATAAAGATAGAGATTAGGAAAATGGAAATTTAAATTACTTAATGAAAGTGGATCCATGGAGACAGAAAATTTTACAGAATATTTAAATCAAAGTACCTAGAAGATGCATCGTAAAAGGGAAAATATTAGCAGAAAATATTAGAAGAGAATATGTAGATGTTTTCTTTACGGGATTAACTAATATCATAATTAATAATTGTATTAAATATTATAAAAAAACCAAGGATTGTCATCTATGAATATTTATTAAACAGAGCAATAATTGTTTTACCTTAAAATTGAACAAGTAGGGAGAAGAACATTAAGTGACTGAAGAAGAAATAATAAACATTTTTTTTAGCTTTAATATGAACGGTTTTCAAGAAAGTTTGATAAAGAAGTACAGTAAATATAGTTTAAATATTTTTTACTAATTTATTTTAGAATATAAAATGTTATGTGAGATTAGGGAAAACATATAAACATAAATTTAGTAATATTAAAATTTAAATATAATAGCTTGATAAAATTATAGAAATAGTGTTTAAAATAAAGTGTATGGATGGGAATCTTATATCTACAAGGATCAAATGGATGGTGAAGCCTACGGAACGCGATCGAGGAGATAAAGATCGTTTGGTAATTTTAGTTGTTATTTATAATGCATAATGTATTTTTTTTTTAGATCATCTATTGACTTAAGAATGAAGTGTGAAAGTTTAAATTATATGTACACACTTTATACAACATTTTAAACATATAATGAGATAGGAGTAATTCGGAATATGCATGCAATAATTTATTTAAAGTATATTAATAATATAATTTAACAGAACAATTGTGTGATTCTTTTGAACTTTCATGTGATAAAGTATTCAGATATTTAAAAAGTTTGTATATGATTAAATATACGGAGGAAAGTAGTAAGCAAGCTGTCTTATAGAACAGTGGAATAGTTTTAAAATAAATGAATTTTATTATTGTTAGTAATGCAGATATGTATTTGTCGATGTACAGTATAGAAAAAATCTTGAGAAATAAGATCGGATAGTGACTTTGAAGTACTAGTGGAGAGGAAACCAAGATGATGTTTTTTTTTTAAGAAATAGGAAAAATAAAGGATTTGGATCATATTTAGTTTTGTGTGATTTCAGTATAGTTAACTAGGCCCTATGACTGAACACATATAGTTTGGACAGTGTTTTTGCATATCTTTAAACTTTGGATGTTATAATAAAGCTGAAGAAATAGCTTTAGCATCGTTCCTATGATAGAGGTTAGTAGACAGGTAAAGGTCACTCCTCTATAGTGTCTTTTAATTCACTGTGCCATGATTGTCAAGATATATGACGAGTAATATTCTAGTTGTATTTTGATCCTATACATCTATCTTCGCTATCCTTATTTCGTGAATCTGCATTGGTCAGAAAGATATTTTCAAAGAAATAATGAATAAAATAGAACTGAAGATATGTTATCGTTTGTGTAAGAATAGTTTATTTGCTGGAATGTGTAGAATTGTGTAACTTTAAAATTGAAAGTCCAAAATATCATAAAGAGAGAAAGAATCATATAATACATTGTAAAGTTAATTCAGAAATGAATATAAGATTTTGAAAAGAAATCTAAACCAAGTATTTTAAAAGTGATAATAAAATTTGAATGAATTTTTTTAAATAATATTTAGAAAATAAGTATTGCATATTTATTAAGAAAATAGTTCAATAAGGTATAATAAACATATACTTGTGCATGGTATATTAATAGTTGTAATTATATCATTCAAAGTAAGGCTTGAATGAGAATATTAGGATTAATAAACATCGGATAATGAATAATAAAAAACCTAATACCGAATGTAGAACAATGTTTTGACTTTGTAAGATTCCATACAATCAATATAAAACTAAAATTTGTTATTTTGTAGAATTTTATTACGAATGTAAAATTTTATAAAAAAAAATATAATTTTAATAATATTAGGGATGCAAAGTGTTAGTGATAATCATATAAGAAATGCATTTTGTAATAAGCTAACCATAATAATAAATCAAGTAATAATACTGTATTTTCTTAAGTGTTAAAAAGATAAGATTTAACTAGGAAAAATAAATAATATTTTGATTCCATTTTATAAACTAATAAACTAAGTTGAGATAGGAGAGTAAATGATATCCAATGTATATAGTGTAAAAATATTGTTAATTTATTTATGTTGTTAATAAACTTTGTTTTAAAATTTATTTTAAAGTTTTTGTGTCCGAGTGGTTATTTCTCCACATGAATGCATGAAATCACGATACCTTTATAATTGAAACAGACATATAGGTTTTGCACAAAGGGTAAACATAAAAGTGTTATAAGAATTTTGAGAATTTATTGGTATATTAAAATTAAAAGATCATAATTTTATATTATTTATTGGTCATAAGTCGGTTGCCACAATATTAGATTAAATTATATGCTAATGTTGCCACACGTATTCTGTTGTCAGATTATTAAAATACTACCACGTACGTATTTATTTATTTCATTTAGGAAGAAATAAGATTATATTATATTTATTATTGTTATTATTATTTTTATTATTGTTAGTTGCTGTGTAGTAGATTATGACATAAAATTCCCTTTTCATATTTTACTACCGTAATGTTAAATCAGTTAGAATACAATTTATGAACCTGAGATTTTATTTTATTTTACTTCATTTATTTAATTGAGCTAGATTCTTGTTATAAAGAAGATTAAGATATGATTATTATTTAATCGTAGTGCATAGAGCTTAGAAAGTCGTAAGAATACTATGAGTTAGTTATTTGGTATAGTAAAAAAAAAAGAGGGGATAGTGTTCTTATGCCATTGAGGTAGTATCGTGTGGATAATGTCTCAATGTAGTCTATCTCGTTCCCCGTATTGTCACTCCATGTCTCATGAAAATAGTAAATATTTGTTAATTCATTTTAAAATTGAATCGAATTTGTATTTTAAAAATTAGAGCTAGTAATCATTTTAATTAATGCTGAATATTTCATTTATTTATTTGTTAACTGAGCTAGAACCCGTAATATTCGTAATAAACAGTATATTTTTGGGGTGAGGACGCGCGGGGGGAGGTTAGAATATATATATATATATATATATATATTGTGACCTACTCTTTGGATCATCAACCAATCTAGACTCACATTCGGCATTATAATCCACCTTTGTATCCTTCTCTTTGGACGCTGGAATCATATGTACAAATCTGGCCACACATTTCATGGCACCAAATCCGCCCTTTGTAACCTGTCATACTGTCATTATCAAGACTATAAGCATAAAGAAACAAAAAGGTTAAACTAACATAATGATTCCTGTATTCAATAAAACTAGCATGAAACTATAGATCTAAAGAAGATCACAAGGTGATTAATAAAGATAATAACTTCTGGTCAAACCAGCTTTGAAATCCACTCAACAAAATGTGATGTGCTAAATTTGATATTCAACAAAACAATAAATAAACAATAACTATATCTCTGGGATGACTATGAAATTTAAAATTATAAATGAAATAATAAGTATATTATGATGTAGATGACTAAGTGGATGATGAAAAAAAGTGATAAATAAATAATAGAATGAAATAAGTTTAAAATGAAGAGAAAAGAATGAAGATGTATGAGAATAATTAATGATGAAGATGATGATAGAATAAGAGTTAATGAATAGTTAAAATGCTAGAAGAATAAAGTTAATATATGATTAATCAATTATGATAGTGAATTGAAGTCAAATGAGAATGAATAAATAAAAGAATGATCAAGATAAAATTGAAGAATAATGTTGATGATGGAGTCTGAAATCTGAAAGTATAAACTAATATTGTATTAAATGGTAAAAAGATAAGCTAAATAAAAATAGGGATTCCAAGCTTGACACAACCAGAGTATTTATCATAAAGTTAAAACAAGTTATGCATTTTATGACAAAAGAAGTAATTTACATCTTAAAGTTTAGTTGGCTTTCATAAAATAGTGAAAGTAATATACCTTTAAGTCTAACTATAGTGAATAACTAGATATAAAATTTATTACAAATTTAAATTCTATCTTGAAACTTAACAACTAATTCTTCTCAGGGTTCTAGCATTTCAAAATTATTATATAACAAATATTTGGGTCAGTGAGAGGGATTTTGCCACTACCCAGATATAATGCACTGATAGCTCTTAATATAAACTTAAATTAACAACTGTATTCATCAGTTCTAAAAAAAACTCTATAACTAATATAAACTTTAAAATTTAGGAATAGGAATGAATTTTTAATAATTCAAACGATAACTTACCAAATTCCTCTTCCCCAAATAATTATAAACCATGTGATCAAGATCAGTGAATAATAGATCTGTGGGTTCAAATAAACCAATTAAACTAAGACCAAGTGTTTACCTTTTAGTATGTCACTTACAACACTATGAACTCCAGGTTAATAATATTTAATTATTGTTTGAGGATGCATTAGATGTACTAATAAATTATAGGGCTTAACCAAATTATTAGGATATAACAACATATAGTTAATTCTACTATATTGGTCAATGATTATTTCAATATATAATCTACTGATATGTCAATAGCAATAACAATAATAGTGTGTGTGGTGATTAGCAATAAGACTACAGACAATCAAATAAATTCTTAACACAACAAGATTTATTTACAATATTTACAAATTTTAATTTAGAGACATTGTATGAAATAAAACCAATATATTAAATTAAAATCAGAGAAGGGGAAAGTACCTGATATACCATTGACCATACTCTTAGTCAATATGACTAACTTATACAATGATATTAATAATATCACTTATTACTATTTAGCCTATATTAAAGAATAAAATAATGAAACTTATTTAAGCTGAACTAGCACTTAAATAAAAAAACAGTACATTTAGGACTTTAAGGTATGCACAAATTTTAAATTTAGAATTCAGAAGTTATAAAGTAGTGCATCATACTAAAGCCATTTCCTTTTTTAGAATACGATAAGGGCAATTATCATATTCCACATAATTAATAAATGATTAAAATTTGAGATGAATAGGTTTCATGTATTAAAATGTGAAAAGACATCAAAAATCAAATACAGATATGCCACTAAAACACTATCCATGTCCACAACCTAATCATTGAATACTTAACTGATCTTACCAATCCATTGGCAAATCATTACTTAATGAAGATAAATCCACACTGCCCATGTGCATCTCTTGCTCTTACATCTAAAAGTTATACAATCATTAATAGATTTTGGTTTGGTCTGTCTATAACTGATAAAGATCTTACAACTTCATAAGACACTATTTCATTTAAGCAAGCATTACAGATAGACATGTGTTCCTTAATCCAACATTATTTGATCCTTGCCATATGATTTTGAAGTATGAAGCTTCACCATATACTGTGGAAAACTAACTTTATAACTTCATGAGGGATCTAACAATAAAAGGGAGGGTCTATAACAACATGACAATTGTATACTAATATGGTTAATTCTACTACCTTTCTATGGGTATACACATGTGGGCTTTGCCTCAACACGAAAAAAAATAGAATGCTAACTACACATAAATTATTACTCAGCCTTGACCATACTATCCTCTCATGGAATTAGTAATGGATGATTCTCCATCAGCCTATGCTCAATATTATTAATAATATTATTTTATTTGATGCCATAGTAGGTGTTACTTACTTATCAACTAAAAAATGATCACAAATCATTCTTAATATTATAGCAAGGCAAAATAACACCAACAATACAAGTAGAAATATACATATTCCATTTCACAATGAAGAGCTATTAATGTATTAATAGACAAACCAAAATATATGTCAAATGACCATTAATTATTTTAAAATGACAATTATACCTTTGTTAGAGTGAGCACAATGCATGTAAACAATAAAGATCCACCTGCATTTATATTCAACATGGACAAGTTCATTTGAAATGACAAAGGCTTAGATTAATAATTTTTTTATATATAGGAAAATAATTGGGTCATTATTGTATATCTTTTACAAAATATCTGTTTGTTCACCTTTAATAAAATATTAAAATCTGTTTAAAATAATACAAGAAATAAATCTCTCTCCCTATCTGTCTAGATGAACGATATATATAATATCATGTTTTCCCTTAACTGGAAAAATAAAAATACATGTAATAGAGGTATATATTTTACACATCTTTTTCTCTTTAACTCTATATATATATATATATATATATATATATATATATATATATATATATATTATACCACAATAAAACACATGTGTTTAAAAACAAAATTCCCAAATGACACATGATGTAAGTATTATAAACTAACACAGCAATAATAAAAAATAAATAAAAGAACATTTTTTTCCATTAAATTTTTGTCCTTTTTGTCCAAGTTATTTCATCCCTGTGAGTTAAAATGATAAGAACTGATATTGTGATGAGCAACCATTCTCAGATAACACATATACATTTTTATTATCCTGTTTGATGCATAATAAGGCAATATTCAATACTTCTCCAAAGGCAAAAAAAAATATTTAATGGTTTATTTACTGATGTCAATATAGTGAAATTAAAATTCAAATGTTTTTCAAGTGTAGCATAATCAAAAGGGTAGGTTTATCCACTTTCTCTAGATAATTTCCTTAATAACTTTGTAGGTTATTATAATCTTATTAAACAATTCAAAATAAAGCAAAACTCTCCATATAGTAGTACCATCTTGTGCTAACAAGAGCAATCAATGGATACCAGAAGGCTTATACATAAAATCCCTGTCTAGTGCCTACTCATCCAATATCCCCAGACTAGTTTCTGGCTTGTGGCCTTCATCAGTGAGGAGACTTGGATGTGAGAGCTCTGCACCTGGATTTTAGGATCTAATGCAACCCTCCAGCACTTACCTTTTAACTCTATTTAACTACAAAACTATGAGAATGAAATTAAAAACACAATCAATATTTTCAATCCAAACTCAATAGCTTATATAGTCAAATGGGTCTGAACTCAATTCAGCACCCATACATTTTGGTGTCTTTGGCTTTTTAACAACCATAGACACCACTATCATATTAGGCAGGATTGGTGTTAAACCACTAAACATCACATGATCACTATCTCATACTAGCACATAATTGTTATTAAACAATTCAAAACAAAGCAAAACTCTCCATATAGTAGTGCCATCTTGTGCTAACAAGAGCAATCAATGGAGAGTTTTGCTTTGTTTTGAATTGTTTAATAACAATTATGTGCTAGTATGAGATAGTAATCATGTGATGTTTAGTGGTTTAACACCAATCCTGCCTAATAGGATAGTGGTGTCTATGGTTGTTAAAGAGCCAAAGACACCAAAATGTATGGGAGCTGAATTGAGTTCAGACCCATATGACTATATAAGCTATTGAGCTAGGATTGAAAATATTAATTGTGTTTTCAATTTTATTCTCATAGTTTTGTAGTTAAATAGAGTTAAAAGGTAGGTGCTGGAGGGTTGCATTAGATCCTAAGATCTAGGTGCAGTGCTCTCAGATCCAAGGCTCCTCACTGATGAAGGCCACAAGCCAGAAACTAGTCTGGGAATATTGGATGAGTAGGCACTAGACAGGGATTTTATGCACAAGCCTTCTGGCATCCATTGATTGCTCTTGATAGCACAAGATGGCACTACTACATGGAGAGTTTTGTTTTGTTTTGAATTGTTTAATAACAATTATGTGCTAGTATGAGATAGTGATCCTGTGATGTTATTATAATCTTCAAAACAAACTTTTTAAATACATTTATTGATTTATTCGGTATTACATAGTGAGACAATATTTAAACGTTTCAAGTAGGGTATAATTAAAATCAGTTTATCCATGTTTTAATCCAGATAATTTTCCTTGAAAATGACTTTAGAATTCTATTGCAATTAACATATTTAACTTATTTTTAAAAAAAGTCTTTAATTGATTTTATTCTTTCCTCTTTGGTAATATTTGTAACACTTTAAGTAATTGGGATATTTATCAGACATTTTTTTAAAATTTTATTTATATGTGTTGCACTGCAAAATTTTAAAAGTAAAGATTTATTTTATCATATTTCCATTGACAAAGTAATAACTGTTTAGCAATATTAAAAAGAATTTATCCAATAACAAATACAACATCCTGAGCATTTTTAACTAATCTATAATGTTCCATTTCTTTCATTACACAATTAGCACTAGGAAAAATTAGCAGATGAGAATAGAGAATAAAATCACACACTTATCTTTTACTTTATTAAAAGTTAAATGGTTTAAAAATGACTTTTTAATTTATTTACTATATATATCATAAAACTTTTCTTCTAAATTATCTCAATTATTATTTTTTTTTAATTCTAATTTACAAGTATAGTATTATTCTGCTGGATAATAATAATAGCACGTGAAAATCAACATTGTCAAATTTTTCTTTTAAGTCCAAATAATTTATGCATCACTTTTCAAATCTAAAATTTATTTTAACCAATATCAATAAAATAAAAATAATTTCTTACATTTTGTTGAATTGTTCAGTATCTGACATAAAATTTATTTAGGTAATGACTTTTCCACATAGCTTTCATTTCTATTGTCCAGTCTGACTTTCAGGAATCATCAATCGATGGAAAAATGGTGTTTAAAATGATAGCAAGGCTTTGAGGTTTCTATTCCATAATTTTAGATAGCAATATACTACAATTCTTATTCAATTAAATTCCAATTTTTTCTAATTTTTCAGCTTTTTTCCTCCTTATTTTAGAATATCAGAGTTGAAGTCTGTTGTTGTTTAGTTTTTTTTTCTTACTCACCCCCCCCCCCCCTACAACTTTGTTAAATTATATGTAGGTTGTTTTACAAGGCATTGTGGTAATAAATTGACCAATAACCTTAATGTGAATATATTAATATTACCCCCTCTACCTTCATTTTAAA
Organism: Epiperipatus broadwayi; assembly: GCA_028023455.1. NCBI lineage: Eukaryota > Metazoa > Onychophora > Udeonychophora > Euonychophora > Peripatidae > Epiperipatus > Epiperipatus broadwayi. The sequence goes on from JAQFVV010008001.1 coordinate 15,345, forward strand.
CAACTACTCACAATATGCAAGACAGCTTTGGATTCACTACAACTAAAAATAAACTTAAGAATTAACTATAACAATTCATTTTACAAGACTTAAAAATTTAATTTATTTATTTCAATTGCTATTCAACAATAATAAAAATAGCAATATTTATCTCCCAATTAATAATACTTATAAAATTATTATTTTATCCCTAGTCAAAGATTACACTGGGTTTGAAACCACTTCTCCACTCAAGCAGATTTTCAGTGCATCCAGAACAGTTTTTATTTAAAGCCACTTATTAAGATTTTCATGCCAGATATATTATTATGATTTAACATTTTGGATTATTCAATACAGGGACCTGAATAAAAGGTCACAATATATATATATATATATATATATATATATATATATATATATATATATATATATATATATATATATATATATATATATATATATATATATATATAGTTATATATATATAAATAAGGGTGTGTTTAATGTTTTATTTTGTGTACCAAATAACATTACTAATTTAGTTGAATAATTCCAAAAGTGCAAAAAAGTAATGTTTATCAATTTTTTGTGGGTACATGTTATTATATATAGTTGAATCAAGGTTCAGTATAGAGAAAAGATTAAAGGAGTATAAATTATTATACAAGTGTGGCAAAAAAGAGAAATTATAATGATTTAGTTTTTTGGGATCATCAAAAGTCATGCAAATATAAATTTTGAAGTTCGATTTTGAAAATGCTGAGATTCTGCATGAAAAAAAAAAAACCATACTAAAAAAAATTAAAAAAAGCAACTTTCATAAATTGAAATAAAATATGTATTATTATTCAACAGGATGCTAACTTAAAATTTGGAAATTTTAGGATTTGTTTTGATGGCATTTGCATGCATTTTTTTTCTTTTAAAGTTAAAAGGCAGTTGAAAAGTGCTAAGTAATTAATCAAAGTACTTCTATGAAGTGGAAGACTATGTATAATAATAATCATTGTTATATTTATTATTTTTATTGTATATTAAAATGATATATTCCATTAAAATATTTTTCATTAGTCCTTAAAATAAGTAAATTTATAGAAAATAAATTTTATTAATTTAGAAGTGTGATGTCATTGATGTGTTTAAAATATCTCATTATGATTATTTAAAAATATTATGCACTTTTAATTTTTAAAAGTTGATTATGTTAAATTATAATTTAAAAGAAATTAATTGTTAGATTCAAAATAGTAATTTTAAAGAATTGATAATTATTTGTTTTAAATACATATAAATAGACTATATAATTATTTATTGTTTTATTGGCAATTAGGCAAGAATGATTTCTTATCAAGAAAACTGTTTGATTAAATAAAAAGAATTGCCATACAGTTAACTGCAAAGAAAACATTGAATTTTACACTCCCAGAATAAACAGGTAAATAAATAGTATTCATCCCAAGAATTTGGGAACCATGACTCAAATGGATAATCTATTATTTTATATTTTCATCTCCCATAGATTGGATTACTTCATAATCAACAGCTGCTGCAAAAATCATGATTTTTTACAACATTATTTAGGCCTATCAACAACTTCAAATGAAACACCATAATGCAGAAAGTGATCATCTTCTATATCTTTAAATTTGAAGAATGTTAAAATTTTCGAAATAAGTTAAAATAACAAACAGTTTATAAAACTTTATTACATATTTCTTTAACATTTACAATAAATTGCTTTTAACCTAAATATTTCTATACTGTTATTAATCATTTATAGTTGCTCATTTGGAAAATGTAATACTGATCACAATGTGTATTTATAAAACTATATGCAGGTTAATATTATCAAAACATTTTAAATGTAATGTTTAAAAATTTATACAGATGTGATAAATTATAATTTATTTTTATTTTATTGATGTCATATTTCTATGCAGATTTTGAAATATATAATCATGCTATTTACAGAAGTTCATAATTTTAAATTTTATGATTGTTTACATGGTAATATATATATATATATATATATATATATATGGGATTTGACAAATGCTTTATATATTAACAATTGATATTTTGTTATATGATATGTTAGTTTGATATTTGTTTGTTAGTTCCAGTTGTAATTTTCCTATGACCTCATTTTTATAATGATTTTGTTATGCACTAAATACTTTTATCAGTATGGGTAATGTTGTATCATAATATAGCTATAATAATTAATTTGTATTAAATATTTTATTTGAAATGTTTTCAGAATAGTTGTTGTTTCTATATTATTGTTTAGAACATTATTGCAATGAGTTAATCTTACATATAACATTCATTTCATCCATTGTGTAGCCTTATAACACTGATTATATAGGTCACTGTGTTACTACATATTGAGATCAAGGATGGTTTGATTTGGCAATGTCTAATATTGTTGATTATACATGCATTCATTGATTTTAATATATGAACTTAAATATTGATAGCTATAGCAATGACATTATTATTTTATTTTTTAAAATAAATGATTTGTTTTATATGTTATTTTGTTATTGATTAGTACATGAGTTATAAAATATAAAATATTGATATACCTAATTAATAACTATCCAAAAAGTGACATATAAATGCTTTTTAAGTCAAATTTATTGTATTTTGGCTCAATTTAAATATTGTTACATCAATAAAATAACTAGTGAATAATCTGTAATAAGTATTGTAGACAAGACTTTTAAAATGAACACATTTAAAGGAGATTCACTTTTGTAAATTTAATTTTTGTTGCTTACTTAGGCTAAATATTAAAATATAATGGTAATAATAAGTATAGATAAGGATGTTGGTCAACTGATGATGGCTGATATTGCCAGTAGTGCATTTCAATATCATTTGCTTTTTACATATAATTTAATCTATGTTTTAAGACAGCTGAATTTAAAATATTTTATTATATATTGAATATATTATGCATAATCTGGAAAAAATATTTTGCTACAATTTACTAAATGAAATATATAGCAATGTTTAATAAATTTAAAGAGTATATCCTGCTTAAAAATTCTATAATAATTTGCAGACTAATAAAATAATTATTATTTAACATATGTTCTACGTTCTACACGGCATTAACAAAATGTGTATATTCCAGTCATGTTGTATTTAGAAAGTGAATATATATATATATATATATATATATATATATATATATATATATATATATATATATATATAATGGACCATTAGTAAGAATAGATTTCCATTCTTGCTATTAAAAGGTGTGAAGGTTGCCTTGACAGCAGTGAGAAATATTGATTACTATATCTTACTGTGAAAGTTTAGGTGGTTACTGGTTGGAATTTTAAATATATATATATATATATATATATATATATATATATATATATATATATATATATATATATATATATATATATTAATATATATATATATCAAGTAAGCCATTTTATAAGGTAGTGTATCTTCTTGTTTTACCATGACTTGAATTTGAATACATGATAGGTAAATCCTAAAATTTGTTTAAAAGAATATAAATATTAGAATTCTATTAAAGTAATTGACTCACAAAGCATATATCCCAAAATATTGTATTCTTGAGAAACCAAATATTCAGTTAATTTAATCTAGATGATGGAAATAATAATAATACAAAGAAAAATAATTTTATCCTTGATCTAATAGAAAGTTTACTGTCTTTTTCTCAAAGAATATTAGAAACAATTTAGCCATATACTGCAATTTAAGAAATATTTTTATATAAATAAATGAAAAAAAACATATAGATAAATAGATAAAGTAGATAGGGTATTAAGAAATTTCTAGAATAATAGATAGATAATATGTATATAATAAAATAAATTTTACAAGAATATATAGATAATTATTAAATATTAAAATAATAATTTTTGTAATAAACAATATTTATTACTTTGCTAAGTTAGGCTATGCATACAAAATATCCTTGTCAAAGCACTACTAAAGTAAATATTCACTATACAAAGTAATAAATATTGTATTATACCAAAGTTATTACTGCAATAATAGAATATATTTTATTACATATTATTTGCAGCATATATATATATATATATATATATATATATATATATATATATAACTGAATTAATTTCTATTTATTCTTTAAAATATAGAAAAATATGTATGTCCTGAAACTCATTTTACTTGTACAAATCATTACTGCATACATCAAAGTGCTTATTGTGACCATGTAAATGACTGCAAAGATAATTCAGATGAATCAAAATGTCGTAAGTTTGTTGCTTTTTTTTATTAGTATCGTTATTTATTTTATTAGGAATATGTGTTTAAAAATTATTTTCCAATTATTCTTTTTTCAAATTTAAAGCTATTTATAAAATATAGGCAATATTTCGTATTTGTCAAAGTTACTGCAATATTCTAGGTAAAACATAATTTATTATTAATACTATGATGAGTTGCTTCTGTCAAAAAATTAAACAAGTGAATAACTATAATATAAGTTTAGTTGGTCATATGAATTAATACATCCAATAAAAAACACTATTACAATTACATTAAATATAATTCATAATTTTTACTTGTCTAAATCCAATAATTAATCTTGTAATTGTTGGGTAAAAAAAATATATTTTATATCTAAAAGTTATGTACATAGAGAAAATTTAGTCTCATTCAAAGATGATAATAAATGTAAATAATTATAAGTATAAATAATAATAAGGAGAAAACATAATTTACATTATTATTATTATTATTATTATTTAATTTATACATTTATGCACTTTTATATAGTAACTTTTGTACTAATTGTAATAATTATAACAAGAAGTATAAACTATTAATATTGACATAAATAAATAATTTCCACACATTATATATATCTACTTTATAAAACTTGATTTATTACATAAACAATTATTTCATAACATAAAGTATTCCACCAATGTTTAGATTATATCCTATTATAATATATATATATATATATATATATATTTAAATGCATGCAACTATTTCATACTTATCCAATAAATAAAAATAATATATATATAAATAAATAACAAAAATTAAAAACCATTACAAAATACCAATAAAAAAAACAAAATACAATAAATTCCATACTATATATATATATATATTACCTTTCATCTCTTCCCACTACAATTTTAATTTTTTAAAAAATTTATTCATTAAATACCCTGTCTAATTAATTTTCCTTATAATTATTCAATTACACATTCCACATTAATTAAAACATTAAACGAAACTCATTATTTTCCTATTTCATTTTAAAAGTCTTTCCATCAATGCTTCATTTCATTTTTAAAAATACCCTCTTTTATAATTTTGTCATAATATGACTTAATACATTTCAATGATTGTATTTTAAAATGTTTATGTCACAAAAAATGTATATATTTTATTGATTAATAATAGTAATGATTATAATGTTTTAGAGATACCGACTTCAGTTTGTATTATTAAATGTTTGGATTGTCTTAAGGTTTATGGGGATGTTTCATATATTAAAAAAACAAATAATATATTAAGTACAAAATTAAAGCAACATTTGAGTGATAGGAATTTTGCAATTTATGAGCATATAAATCAATAGGGACCTCCTGATTTTAAAATAGAATCAAGTGTTTATTTATATAAATGAAATGAAGCTGTTAATGAATACATTTTTAATAGAAAATAGAAAAATGTTTTTTTTTGTTTAATTATTTAATTAGTGTGCAATATATAATTAAGTAATTATTAAGAAAATTAATTAAACTAAGTAATTAAGGAATGAATTTAAAAACAATTTAAAGTTGCAGTGGGAAGAGATGAAAGGTAATATATTTTTTAGATTTTATTTTTATTGCATTTTATATTTTTATTCGTATTTTGTATTGGTTTTTATTTTTTTATATTTTTTATTTATTGGAGAAATATGGAATATTTATATTAATATGTGTAATTTTTTATATATATTTTAGTTTCGTTTTGCCTTGAAAATGACCAATAGAATATAATCAAAACGTTGGTGGCATATTTTGTATTCTAGAATAATAGTTTATATAATAAATCAAGTTTTATAAATAAGAAGATATATATGTATGGCAATTATTTATTTATTTATTGAAACTAATGGACTATTTTTAAAATAAAAAGGTGGCGTTTGTATATAATAAATAAAATTGACTTATATATATATTGTACCAGTCGAAAAACACACATCAATCCAACAAACCCCTGAATACAGGTAAAGTACCTCGAGTCCGACCATGTACAAGATAGATAAATCTGGTACATCACAAATTCTGCCCTATATCCCCAGGTCAAAGATCTAATCAATAGCCTTTCTCGATGATACAATTGAATTCCCTTATTTTCACTGTGCCGGCAGCTGGGTCTTAAAGCATGAGATTCAATTTTATTAAATTTAAATGAGAACTTGGGTGATTAGTTGATATGTATGTTTAAAAATCAAAATTTATTTAAAATAAAAGTAAACAAAATGATTTGAGAACACTGGAAGTTTGTTTTAGTTATATATATATATATTTAAAATCATTGGGCATTCTACATTAGTTCTTTTACAGTAGTTTAAACTCAAGCTCAAAAAAACAAAAATACAATTTTTAAATTAACTTCATAATTATATGAGTTTCTGACGACTTTATTTTTATTAGCAGTCAGCATTGACGTTATTGACTTTGTGCAATTTATTTTGTGAAGTTTATACATCTTTCATTGTGTTTACATTTATTCTCTTTTTTTAAAAAAAATAGCAAATTTATTTCATAATTAAATGACCACTGATTTCAAAATCCCCCGTGCACATTTATTACAAGCTTATAATAGAGCGATAGGTTTAAACATCTGCCTAACGCACATATATAAGAATGACTTAAAAAACATTTCTATTGCAAAAGATATTAATTAAATAGATGATTGTAGTAAGGCTAATTTGAAGTCTTATTCCATTAACATATATATAAAAAAAATGATTTTTATTTATCTTTATAAAATTAATAATTTGGATTTTCAACAACTAATGTTTTATGACATTAGTGGACCTTGCTGGCATAGCTTATAAATAACTTTAAAACTGTAAGCGATTATAATTAAAAAAAATTTATCAGTTAATTATCAAAGCAAACAAGTCACTTTAGTTGGACTTACAACTAAAATCATACCTATAATGAAATATACCATGAATTAGCCAAAACCAAATGATTTTAACTAATTACGCAAACGAACACAACAATCGATTACTCAGGTCGAAGATTCTTTCGGTAGAATCATCTCTCTATGGCTTATGTATTAGATAGGCAAAATAAAAGCAAAATAATGTCAGGTTAATAAATATATGAATGCAAAATGGAGAGAAGAAATGTAAGTAAGAAAATACGAGCCGGATTACGGACACTCGTATGTCTATTCCAATGAAAAATAAAAGGAAAATCAATATGTCCACATGTTGTGTCCATGTATCGATAGGAGATAGAAATTACAGAGAGTCCTCATATTCGCCTCTACGAATTCTTCTGACAAACCAACTCTATCTCAAACACGCTGTCCATTTCACAGGCGTATGCGTAGAATGAAAGCTAACTCCAAATCACAAAATCTATGACCATTTTAGGTCTGTTCATGAGACTCCAAGCATTCTTTATTAACCCGAGATCTTATAATTATTAAATAGGAACAAATTATAATTAAATAGCCTTAAAATGATCTAATACTACATAGAGAATAACCTGCGTAAACAACTACTTTATATAAATATTTAACATACAAAAAAAAAAAAACATACTTATAGAAATAAGGGAATTTAATTCTCAAAAAAATTCCCCCTTCCCTTTTTCCTAACTTAAAAAAAAATGCATGATAATTAACTGACACAATCCAGGGGAGCTATTACTAGGTAAAAAATCTATAACATATTTTATTCTGTTTTGAATTGCAGAAATATAAAATAACAGAATCCCATTCTGGGAAATCTATTATAAAACTGTTTAAAGAAATTATGACATGCTTAGTTTCAAATATATATATATATTCGACATAACTTCACTTGCGAAATAAAATAGATCAAAATTATTTTATTTTAAAATTAAATCGTTCTTTCCTGAACTCACTCTAATAAAACATAGTTTGCTCTCTTAGCAAATTACTCTGAGCCCCTGCGAGTGAAGCTTGTCAAAATACAAAAAAAAAATCAAAGCATGAAATAATCTCATGCTAAAATTAATATAAAACAAATAAATTTATATTCAAATAAAAATATTAGAAAATTATTGTGAGCTTGAGTTATCAAAAGGAAAAACATTATAAATAATTTAAAAGAACAGGTTAAAGAGACAGTTAAAAAAAAGATCCTTAATAAACATTAACTTTTGACATTTTAAAGCTTTACAAAATTATATTTACATTCTAATAATACTTTGGTCAAATCTGGATGACTACCTTGGTGCTCCCTGGAATGAGTTCTGCGGGTGAACATTGATGGCTTATGGCAGTTGATGGCATGTTCTGGCAGCAGCATAACAGAAGATTTCAGGTCTCAGGAGGGAAAGGGCAGTGATTACACTGTTTTACTCCTCGATCATCATAGCATGCTTTCTACAACTCTCTCTGTTCTCTGTTACTCTCTGTCTGGTCTCTCTCTTGTCTAAAAAGGGCCACTCTTTATTACTTCCTACTGCCTCAGTTGATCTTTTAGAAAACCATAGCAATTGTTTTTATTCTAATTTTAGAAAGTTTGTACCTCGATAAGGATTAATATATTTCAATCTAATTTTATATTAGTTTTTAATTTAGATAACAATGTAGAATATCTATTAATTAATGAATAGAGATTTCACAGTGAATGGATTTTGGTAATTTATCAATGCTTTTAATTTAAACATTTATTTTAAACTTCTTATCGAGGTACAAATCTTTTCACAAAGGCCATCTTGAATTCTTAAACTAAAAATAAAACATTTTAAACATATACAGTATATCTAAAATATATAAAAAAAAATTCAAAGTTAATTATTTGAATTTTTTCTTTTAATAATAAAATAGAATTATGATCCAAAATAAATTATAGGATTTATTCAGGATAGTTAAAAATGTTTAAAAAATGTTTTTTTTTAGAATAATAAAAAAAGAAAATGTTAGTAAATAAATAATTAGGCGGGTCAGACTGTGAAATGGTAAATCAGATTTACCATTTCACACTCCCCCACTTCACGAAAAAAAATATTTATATATATATATATTTTAACACATACACAAAATTTCTAAAACTTTCCAGGTCACAGAGTCCCAACCAGCTATTTCTCACACTACCTACACTTGGTTAATATCTGAAATGTCCTATTTGTTTGAATTAGGCATTTCTTCTAAACTCTATATACATGCAAAATTCTTTCTCATTTCTTAGTCCAGTTATAAATTCCTGTTGTTTACTAAAAATATCTATCTAGATTAAGTACTTTGTGCTATCTTCCTGGATCTGGTGTGACTATATGGCTTTAACTGCCTGGCATTAAAAGTTCCTCTATTTCCTTGCTCTCCTTTTGTGGGATCCATCTAAAACAGAAATTTTTTTTATTTAAAAAAATTATTATTATTATTATTTTTTTCGGTATACTTCACTTAAAAAAAAAATTGAAATTTTATTCAAGACTGCTCTTTTCTCTTAATTTATTGTGGGATAAACAAAACTCTGTATATATATATATATATATATATATATATATATATATATATATATATATATATATATATATATATATATATATCTGACTTTAACGGGTTACACCACCCTTCCCTCCTAAAACACCTCCCATCATACTACTACCTGCTCTGTTTACTGCCTTTAGTTAAAATTTTATTTGCCACTCAGTTAAAAAAAATTTTCGCAAAACTTAACTTTTTCCTAAATGAAATGAAACAAATTTATTCTTTTTACCTATAGTTGTTCTCCTGTGCCTGGACAGATTTGACATTGATCATACATCACTTAGTTGATAACAATTGGTTTACATGATTTAATTTACATTTAAGTTGTTACTGATACATTTAAGCTGTTACTGACTCTTTAACAATTTCATTCTTCCAGGTTAGAATCTTAAATTTCATTATTTTGTGTTTGAAAATATTGAATTAAACTATTGGCAATTTTTTTTTGTATGGGCTCCAGCAAATAGAAAATATATGCTTTATTATTAACAATTTATTCACCCAAGTCTCTATTAACAAACATTTGTTGCTATTACACAATTTTGATTTAGTTATTTTTTTATATCACAATATTTTACAGACTTAAGATTTATTTATATACCAAAGCATACAGTATTTGGTTTATTGTTCTTTTACATTTTACACATGAAGAAAAATCACAGGTAGAAAAAAAATCTCATATATTTTCCCTTCTCTTTTGAGTCTGTGTACATATAACAGTTTTAATTTTGGGTATCAGCTATTTGTGGACCCATTATTCTTATTCTCTACTACAAAATACAGCCAAAAAAAACATGTGTATTTCACACATTTCACTTTATCAACATATTCATCATGGTGTAGGTATTTATCTAAAATCCCCACCATTTTGAGCATCAAAACTCAGGAAATTTTTTTTTTTTTTTTTTTTACACGTATACATTATTCATTACTGTGTCAAAAAGCATAACAAAGAAAAACACATTATATACATTAAACATTATTCAGAGTTTTGCAGTGTGTGCAAAACATCATACAAACTTGGGAAAAAAATCTTACATATATTTGTTATTTAGTGTAATTCAAAAAAAAAAACTTTATATATATGCTTAACATTATACAGAGTGTGCGAATATCAAATAGAACCACGATGGGTGTCCAAAAACCCAGAAAAAAATATATACGATGCACCGGTCGAAAAACACACATCGATCCAACAAACCCCTGAATACAGGTAAAGTACCTCGAGTCTGACCATGTATAAGATAGATAAATCAGGTACATCGTGAATTCTGCCCTATTTACCTATATCCCCAGGTCAAAGATCTAATCAATAACATTTCTCGATGATACGATCAAATTCCCTTATTTTCACTGTGCTGGCAGCTGGGTCTTAAAGCATGAGATTCGATTTTATTACATTTAAATGAGAACTTGGGTGATTGGTTGATATGTATGTTTAAAAATCAAAATTTATTTAAAATAAAAGTAAACAAAATGATTCGAGAACACTGGAAGTTTGTTTTAGTTATATATATATTTAAAATCATTGGGCATTCTACATTAGTTATTTTACATTAGTTTAAACTCAAGCTCAAAAAAAAACAAAAATACAATTTTTAAATTAACTTCATAATTATATGAGTTCCTGATGACTTTATTTTTATTAGCGATCAGCATTGATGTTATTGACTTTGTGCAATTTACTTAGTGAAGTTTATACATCTTTCATTGTGTTTACATTTATTCTTTTTTTTTAAAAAAAATAGCAAAATTATTTCATAATTAAATGACCACGGATTTCCAAATCCCCCATGCACATTTATTACAAGCTTATAATAGAGTGATAGGTTTAAACATCTGCCTAATGCACATATATAAGAATGACTTAAAAAACATTTCTATTGAAAAAGATATTAATTAAATAGATGATTGTAGTAAGGCTAATTTGACATCTTACTCCATTAACATATATATAAAAAAATGATTTTTATTTATCTTTATAAAATTAATAATTTGGATTTTCAACAACTAATGTTTTATGACATTAGTGGACCTTGCTGGCATAGCTTATAAATAACTTTAAAACTGTAAGTGATTATAATAAAAAAAATCTATCAGTTAATTATCAAAGCAGACAAGTCACTTTAGTTGGACTTACAACTAAAATCATACCTATAATGAAATATACCGTGAATTAGCCAAAACCGAACAATTTTAATTAATTACGCAAATGAACAAAACAGTCGATTACTCAGGTCGAAGATCCTTTCAGTAGAATCATCTCCCTATGGCTTACATATTAGATAGGCAAAATAAAAGCAAAATAATGTCGGGATAATAAATATATGAATGCAAAATGGAGAGAAGAAACGTAAGTAAGAAAATACGAGCCAGATTACGGACACTTGTATGTCTATTCCAATGAAGAATAAAAGGAAAATCGATACGTCCACATGTTGTGTCCATGTATTGATAGGAGATAAAAATTACAGAGAGTCCTCATATTCACCTCTACGAATTCTTCTGACAAACCAACTCTATCTCAAACACGCTGTCCGTTTCACAGGCGTATGCGTAGAACGAAAGCTAACTCCAAATCACAAAATCTATGACCGTTTTAGGTCTGTTCATGAGACTGGAAGCATTCTTTATTAACCTGAGATCTTATAAATATGAAATAGGAAGGAATTATAATTAAATAGCCTTTAAATGATCTAATACTGCATAGAGAACCACCTGCATAAACAACTACTTTATATAAATATTTAACATACAAAAAAAAACATACTTATAAAAATAAGGGAATTTAATTCTCGAAAAAATCCCCCCTTTCCTCTTTTCTAACTTAAAAAAAATGCATGATAATTAACTGACGCTATCCAGTGGCGCTGTTACTAGGTCAAAAATCTATAACATATTTTATTCTGTTTTGAATTGCAGAAATATAAAATAACAGAATCCCATTCTGGGAAATCTATTATAAAACTGTTTAAAGAATTTACGACATGTTTAGTTTGAAATATATATATATATATTCGACATAACTTCACTTGCGAAATAAAATAGATCAAAATTATTTTATTTTAAAATTAAATTGTTTTTTTTCGAACTCCCTCTAATAAAACATAGTTTGCTCTCTTAGCAAATTACTCTGAGCCCCTGCGAGTGAAGCTTGTCGAAATACAAAAAAAAAAAAAATCAAAGCATGAAATAATCTCATGCTAAAATTAATATAAAACAAATAAATTCATATTCAATTAAAAATATTAGAAAATTATTGTGAGCTTGATTTATCAAAAAGAAAAACATTATAAATAATTTAAAAGAACAGGTTAAAGAGACAGTTAAAAAAAAGATCCTTAATAAACATTAACTTTTGACATTTTAAAGCTTTACAAAATTATATTTACATTCTAATAATACTTTGGTCAAATCTGGATGACTACCTTGGTGCTCCCTGGAATGAGTTCTCCGGGTGAACATTGATGGCTTATGGCAGTTGATGGCATGTTCTGGCAGCAGCATAATGGAAGATTTCAGATCTCATGAGGGAAAGGGCAGCGATTACCCTGTTTTACTCCTCGATCATCATAGCGTGCTTTCTACAACTCTCTCTGTTCTCTGTCACTCTCTGTCTGGTCTCTCTCTTGTCTAAAAAGGGCCACTCTTTATTACTTCCTACTGCCTCAGGTGATCTTTTAGAAAACCATAGCAATTGTTTTTATTCTAATTTTAGAAAGTTTGTACATCGATAAGGATTAATATGTTTCAATCTAATTTTATATTAGTTTTTAATTTAGATAACAATGTAGAATCTCTACTAATTAATGAATAGAGATTCCACAGTGAATTGATTTTGGTAATTTATCAATGCTTTTAATTTAAACATTTATTTTAAACTTGTTATCTAGGTACAAATCTTTTCACAAAGGCCATCTTGAATTCTTGAACTAAAAATAAAGCATTTTAAACATATACAGTATATCTAAAATATATAAAAAAAAATTCAAAATTAATTATTTGAATTTTTTTCTTTTAATAATAAAATAGAATAAGTGTTAGTACAATTATGATCCAAAATAAATTATAGGATTTATTCAGGATAGTTAAAAATGTTTTTTTTAGAATAATAAAAAAAAAGAAAATGTTAGTTAATAAATAATTAGGTGGGTCAGATCGTGAAATGGCAAATCTGAATCAGATTTACCATTTCAATATATATATATACTTACAGATATCAAGTTATTTCCAACTAGCCATTGTTTCTTGATGCACAGATATTGGAGATCATTTATTTTTTTCGCATGTGTGTCATCTTGTGTATCGTTTGATTGAGATAGAATGATTAGCTGAAGATAGCTTGAAAGCCTGTATTCAAATCCTCTATAATTACCTTTAAACTCCAAGCAAAGATGTATAAAATTATACTTATATTCAAATATTATAGATATGTGGAAAATATATTTTATAATATTTAGCTTAAAAGTAATTACTTATATACTTTTTGTAATTACTTAAGTTTTATGTTTATTAAATTCAAAGGAGTTTATATCTATCTATCTATCTATCTATCTATCTATCTATCTATCTATCTATCTATCTATCTATCTATCTATCTATCTATCTATCTATCTATCTATCTATCTATCTATATATCTATCTATTTATCTATCTATCTATCTGTCTGTCTGTCTATCTATCTATCTATCTATCTATCTATCTATCTATATATATATATATATATTATTTTGTGTGTGTGTGTTCTGTAATTCACCACTATGTAGAGAAGTTTAAATTAGTTTTAAGTCAAATGAAGACAATCAAATTTAAAAATTTAAGAGCAGTTGTTACTGATTAACAACTTAATTAGCTACACAGTACATATAAAACCCTAATTGTAAAACATCGATTTCAAATAATGTTTGTCTTTAAGATTTGGTATCAGCTGTATTAGCATTTCTCAGCTTTTTTGCCGCGCGAAACCAACAGATTTCATTAAAATAGTTCTGCGACCCTAATGTTCATTACATAAGTTATAATATAAAATAAAAGAGATATTACACCAGCACGATACGGCATATATGTATATATTCGGAACAATTTGATAATATTTATCATGAACAAATAATTTGTAAGTTAAAAGTTGAGTTAAATTTAATAGCTATATATTTTTAATTTAAAAGCTGAACACATATTATTAATTACCAAAAAAAGGTGTTTTCATTTCAAATAAGATTTTATTTATATACGAAATATAAGCAAAAATTACATTTTGAAAATTATCGCGAAATTTAACTTTATGATTATTTAAATTCAAATTTACAATTGAATTTGAGAAAACTACACAAAGCATAGGTATTATTATTTACTTTTTTTATATATTAATACTAATATTGTATTTAAATGAAGAAAAAATGCTATTAGATATTTAAGTTTTTTATTTCTTGGTGCATATTCGCGACCCCATTAAAAATTTAACGCGACTTAAAGGTTGAGAAACGCTGAGTTATATTATACTTTTGCCTATTGTCTATCATTCACTAACTTATTATGCTGATTATAAGATAAAAAGCTGCATAAATTGATACAAAAATATCTTTTAGATTTTGAATTGAAATGTGCACTAAAAATTTATATAAATGATTATCAATTAAGTAGAATTCTATTATTTGTTCATTATTAAAATTGAAAATATCCACAATTACCAACAATACTTACAATTAACTATCATCATAAAACAAAAAAATAAAGATTTGAATTCACATTTAATAATTGCATTTAATGTATGTTATAAGCTTACTTTTGTTTAGAATCAGTAAATAAAAAAATCATTTTTATACTTCATATTTTATTTTAAATATTTTTTATATAAATTACACTATTAATATTTGTTCTGTTCAACTGTAATTTTTCAAGCAATATATATATATTCTTTAGTGAAAGTTTATCTAATTACTGTATTGTTTATTTTTGATAATTTTATAATGTAACTGGGTAGGTCTATCAAAGTTAGTACTTGAAAAGTCTTTTTTAACACAAACACACACACACACACACACACACACACATATATATATATATATATATATATATATATATATATATACTGCCTATCATCATTTTTTTATGTAATGCTTATATTCTGTTCGTGGTGATTATAAATGAAATTGAGAACATCAGTCATATATTAATGTATTTATAAGATTGCTAGACATAATGCAGAAAAATCAATAAAAAGCTTGTTGAAATTGCTATCTGGTTGACAAAACAGCATAATTTTTAAATAAAATATGGAAAAAAGCAGACATTGAATCTAATGATACATATTTCCAAATCTCTTGATTTAAAAACTAAACTATAGATAATACTTTATAAATAGATAAACAACCAAAGACATGGATTTCTAATGCAATAAGATTAAGGGAGGAGTTTACACCTCACATGCTACAATATTTTGTCAAGAAATCAGATGGAAAGCATAGCAGAAAACAATAGCATGGAATACGTAAATTGAATTCCACAAAAGTCTCTTCAAAATTAATGAAAATCATAGTATAGAAAACGGAGCATAAATTGAATTGTATAATATAAATCTCTTCACAATTAATGGATAACATATCATTCATAATGATTGTCAATCAATTAGGAAGCCAAAAATATGTAATAAAATTATTGTTTAAAAACAAAGAAAGATATTGAAAGCTACTAAATAATAATAATTCAAGTAAGTTATTTTATTAACAGCTTTGGCAGGTATTGTTCATGAGGTATAAAAAAATAAGCAAAAACAATTGACAGTTGTTTTTCAATATTGTACCATTCAAGTTAAATTAATAAAAAAAATGGCAATATTATTTTATGTTTACTGTATAAAGAAAAAAGTACATTATCCCAAACATTCTATATAAAATTATAATTTCAATAATACTTTTATTTAACAAATATTAATTTAAACAGACTTGCATTAATTAATGATTGATATAAATATGTGAATATATTATAAAGTGGAGGTACACATATATTATTTTAATTATTTTTTATTTATATTGATATGAAAAACATAAAATATTTAATAAATTGGATGAAAGTCTCTCCAAGTTCACTCCATCTTCTCTGATCTTTAGCTTCTCTTCACCACATAGCCCCTGTACACTTTCTTATTGCATCCATCCATCTTATATGTGGTCTCTTTCTGGATCTTTTACAATCTCTTGAAATCCAGTTTAAGATTTCAATAATCCATCTATTATCATCTCTTCTAGCAATATGTCCAGCCCAATTCCACTTCAGACTTTTAATTTTTTCAATGAGGTCAGTTACATCTGTTTGTTCTCTTACTCACATATTATGTTTTTGATTTCTTCATGTTACTCCTAACATGCATCTTTCCACACTTCTTTGAGTGGTCTGAAGTCTCCGTCTTGCTCTTCCATTAAGTGTCCAAGTCTCAGATCAGTAAATAAGAACTAGTAACACACATTTATTAAAAACCTTCGTTTTCAAACAAATAGGCATAGTTCCTTCTAATAGCAAGTTATTTATATGAAAAACACTGCAACCAAGTTTAATTTTATCCATTACATTTTCACATGTATTAATAACCTGACCAAGATATTTGAAGCTGTTAACTTTTTCTAGCACATCATAGTCAATCTTTATAGCTTATGTCTAAGTCAATCTATTTCACAGTTTATGATTATGAGGCAGAGAACCTCAAAAGTGTTAAGCCATAACTAAATTATTGATTATTTTCAATGAGATATATTTCTGCAGCATTTTCTGGTTCTAATATCCAAATCAAAATAATTTAAATTGCATATGGTAAATAAATATATTTATTATTGCTATTATTATTGTATAATAATAAATTCTAATAAAAGAGCATGAGATAATATTGTTTTAAAATATTACATAATATTGCATATTTTAACAGATGTGAAATATATTATTGTAAAATGAGAGTTTATAATTATGAAATTATTTTATCATTATTTATTTAATATTTTAATTACAATAGTCATATTATACATTTTTATAGTAAAATTAGTGTTTTCAATTGTCATGATGTTATTGATCTCTATATTTTATTTATGCCTAGACTTTACTTTGAAGTTATTGCAAAATCTGTCAGTAATGGATGCTATATTGAGCTTGTTGCATCTATTATTGTGTTGTTCTTATATTATGATTATGATATAAAATTTTAAATATTCATTCATATTAAATGCACAGTGACTACAGACCATGAGGTCATTATAACTTGACAAAGAAATAACATCCATATTGTTTTAAGTAAAATATCTAGTTTGCATGTCATTCATCATTATCCAATTATAAAACATTGAATGTTAGAATATATACACTCTCGATGCAAACCGACAACATTCACATTATTTTTATTTATTCTGTTACATTATATTTATGGTCTGAATCATATGACTGATTTCATTGTCATCTTAACTCAAATTTCTGAACTCTTTTAACATTTTATGAAAAAAAACAATTTATCATTGGTAAAAAATGATATTATTACAAATGAGTTCTTCAAAAAAATTTCAGCAACCATTACAATGAAATTATTTTAAAATTACAAAGAATTTTTAAATATATTTAAATAAAATATTACAAAGTTCAATAAAATTAAATATATAAATCATAATTTTAAAATAAATATATATTACAGATGTTAAAATTAAGTTATTTTATTTTATTACAGTTCTCACAATAAATGATAATTTATTAAAATAATTACTTTGTCTAAATTTTCTAGAATAGTATCTGTTTAAACTTTGAAATATGTGGCAGGAACGTAAACATTTATACATAACATATACACATTCAAATAGTGCATTAAAAGTTTAATGTCATTATTATAAATTCTTTTATCACTTTATGTACACTATTTTATTTATTGCTTTATTATTTCTATTTTAACTAATTTATCAACATGCTTACAACATTATGTAATTTATTAGTCTATTACTCCCATTAACAATTTACTTTATCTGTGTGTATATTTTTAAAATTACATAGAAAACCACAAATTTAAAAATTGTTACAAAAATTTCAAATGCTATTAAAAAAATACATGAAGACATCTTGGATTTTAATATAAAAAAATTTAATAGTAAATTTATACTACTATTATTTTTATAATAAGCCAATAGAAAAATTAAGTTGTGTTTACTTTTATTAATTTAGAAATAATGTATAAACATCACAATGTATATATAATGAAACAATGCTTAAACACCACATACCTATATTTTTTTAGCAACATTCCCCCTTTAAATGGATTGGAAAATTTCATGTTTTTTTTCTTTATTGAAAGAGATTGTGTGGCTGAAAGAATATAGCTATGGCACATTAAAAATATTATATATATATATATATATATATATATATATATATATATATATATATATATATATATATATATATATATATATATATATATATATATATATTGTAATGGAACATACTTGCTGCATTCCATTTAAATTGAAGAAAGAAGGCCCCAAACATTGGGAAAGCCAAATATAATGGAATGTATCTTTATATATATGATCTCAAATGAAAATAAACATATGAACTTTTGTAACAATATTCATTAGTTAACCAAGCCCCTAACTTTGAGACACCAAATGTAATGAATAATTAAACGAACATATTATGCCGACCACGTTGTGGCGTCCAAATGTAATGGAACATACTTTTACTCCATTATTCCAATCATCAGTTAACTGGGACCAACAGTTTGTGGTGCCAAATGTAATGAACAATATATCATATAAACATATTATACCTCAAATGTAATGGAACATCAATATATGAGAAGAAAATAATGCTTCAAACATTGGATGATAAACTTAATGGAATATATATATAATCTAAATGAATCCAATTGTTGAGAAAGCCTAATATAATAGATTGTATGAATTAAATGAAGAAAGACAAAATTATCCCAGTTATATTTAAATAAATTGTTTATATGCCCTTCCAACTAGCTATACATGAAATAAATCTAAAATCATACAGAGCAATGAGATCTATCATTATAATTTATTTTCAAGGTTGATATGACTAACTAATCAAATATATATCAGAAACAAAGGGAATTCTATTAAATCCAATATACACATCTATTATGTAAATTTATGTATATCTAAACATATCAATGAATAATAATATGTGTACGTGGCCTAAAGACTAAACAATAAGTGAAATATGAAGTTATCCTCTATTAAATTGTGAATTCAATTAATTTCATAATGACTCTGGCATTAAAAGAAAAATAAGAATAAAATATTAATACTCTTTCAAATAAATTACAAAGGCATTACTTATAAAACAAATAGTACATCCTTTATTTTTATATTAGGGTTTAATTTTAGGTAATATTAATGTTTTAAATACAAACCCAAATAATAAATATACATATATACTTGCAATAAGTATATATATATTAAATAGATAAAGACATATCTGTGCTTAACAAGTAGGTATTAATATAAATACAAATCCATATTTATACCTTTCAGATATTTAAAATAATAAAAAAAAATATTATATACAGCAAATATATATAAATTATTGTTTTGGTATGCATAAGAATCATTATATAAAGTTAAAAAAAAAATGGAAATAAATTAATAATAAAACAATTTTTATAATAAAAATTTGCGAATATAAATTTACTTATTAAAATATACATAACAACTCATATGCAACCCAAACTTATAAGCCATACTTTAAGATTTTAAATTACTTAAGTGTTAATTTTGACACCTGTTAAACGTTTATTAGAAAACAAGATGCTTGAATTGAATATTTATAAAATGTTATATTTTTATAATGAAAAATAAAAGTAAACAAAAATATCGATCTCAAAAATATATTTATATATCATTTATACATATAAAATTATTGACTACCTTTCAAAGTTCACATGTCTAGTTTTCCTTCAAAAGTCAACTTATTCCATTGTTTTATTTCCTTATCCATTTAATATTAGAATGCATTCTAGTTAAAGTGAAGAAACTATCACGTTAGAGAAAATTGTCAATTCTTGGATGTATGTATATTTTTATCCTTCTAAAACTTCTTTCCTTGAAAAATAAATAAATAAATTGAAATGTTGAATCCAATATATTAATTCTAGTTACCTCCAGATTATTATTAGATTGACCATTATAGATTCCAGATAGCTATGTCAAATTTCGGCTTCAAACGCGATGAAATTCATGTGTTGAAATTTTCTTAGTTTTTCTTTTTAAACTGCCTTGGAATAAATGAAAGAAAATGGTGCAGCCTCTTGGCTGTGATATATCTCTATTAGCCTGTCATGATTTATGTATTTACCATAGAAATCTATCTTATTCCAATATTCTGAAGAATGGTAATTTCAAAAAAACAAAGTACAACAAAATTTTATCCTTTTGTTTTTTTTAATCACTATCCTAATAATAATGGCTTCTTTTTTTGTTGTTGTTGCTGTTGTTCCACATGCTAGCAAATGCTGTTTGAAAACCATTGTTACACATGTTTTATTTTAAACAATTAACATTAAAATATATATATCAAGCATATATATATATAAAATATTAAATTGAAAATTTATTTGACAGCTTTAAAAATATACATAAATAATAATATTGCATTTTTTAATAATCACTGCAAATAAAATAATTTTTTTATATAATCAACAATTTATATGTCTTCATTTATTTATAATAATTAAATATTCATAACGATGTACCATCAACATATAAATAAAATAATAACTTCAAACAATAACTATACCTAATAACCATAAACAATAATAATACTTCATATATAAACATCAACTCAAAGAGGTTTTTTTTTTATATAACAAATGATAATTTTTAAAATATAGATAGACTTATCGATATTTACAATATATATATATATTAGAAAATATAGTACTTAAAAGTTTATAAAAAATATATCTATAACATCATTTAGGAGCACTTTCAACTATCCTTGTACTTTTTGTCAACTAATAATTTGAAAGATCAACTTTCCCATAATTCCACGATATCAACTTTCCCATAATTCCATGATATTAATGTTTGCTGCCTGCCTATTGATTAAATCTTGCTTATATTTATATATTAACATAGCTTCCTTAATTTTCTTTTATTATTATTTCTTTCAGTTTCCAATATTTTTACATTACTATAATTAAAATCAAAACCATATACACATGATTTATTATGGTCATAAGAAACGGAAGTGATAAATTATCATTCTTTTTATAATTTTTTGTATTTTGAACTTTTTTTAATAATACCAATTGCTCTTTTGATCTTTTTTCAAATGTGCATCTTGATTATTTAGAAATACAGTATAATCTTATTTAAGAACTAGATTTTTAATTCAGTTTACTTCTTTTAAAGATTCTTATTATATATCCTTGAGCAGAGAGAGAACATCTCATTTTAATGACCTGTTATATTAAACCATATTTGTTTATATAAATAAAATACATAAATATTTATTATTAATTTATTTAATAATTACATTTGTATAGAGATATGCAATTCAATATTGCAGATCATTAAAAATTGTTTTTTTTTTCTTCCTTCATATAGAAAATGTAATCTTCTATAAATAATAAACTGATTTAAAAATCTGCCTTCTAAAAAAAATCAATGATTGTCTATTTATTTAATAGTAGGTTTTAAGATTGGGTAGCCCACCACTTGTATTTAAAACATTTATTGACATGGAACGCTGTTTATTTATAACTCATAGGTGGAATGGTATTTTTTTTTCTGTCTAAATTACATATATATTTAATGCAAAATTATTTCATAATTATATACAAGTGCATTAAGACAATAGGAAAAATATAAATTCTATACATTTTGAATAAGTTACATCTTAAACAGCTATTTTTTAATGCTAGAGAAATAATTTTCACTTAGCTTATTTTTACTAGTTATTTGAGTTTTAGATAAAATATCTAAATAGATTGGAACTATAATTAAGATAAATTCCGATAGGTAGTGGTCAGCGGTCATTTATTAGAAATAGGCAATAAATAATTCAAACAAGTTTAATATTCAATTGCCAATGTAAAATGTCAGATAGTAATGATAGTGATTTTTCATTCATTTTCCTTTTAAGAAAGCAATCTGTTGTCTATTGTTAGGACTATTCTATTGAATACAAATGAAAATATGAAGCTTGGTTGAGCCTTTTCTTATCTGATCAGAAATTAGGGAAATGCTACACTATTCAATAAAAAATAAGGTAATTAAC
The DNA here is from genome assembly GCA_028023455.1 of Epiperipatus broadwayi. Classification (NCBI taxonomy): domain Eukaryota; kingdom Metazoa; phylum Onychophora; class Udeonychophora; order Euonychophora; family Peripatidae; genus Epiperipatus; species Epiperipatus broadwayi. The sequence goes on from JAQFVV010008001.1 coordinate 38,334, forward strand.
TTTTTTTCAAGAACTGACAACTTTTTTTAATAATAAACTTAGTAAATTTGATAAATATTATTAGTTTTTAGCCTATAGAAATGACTTCATTGCAAAAATTGAAGTTTACATATTTTTAAATAAACTGAAAATTATTTTGTAAACAAAAAAAACATTTTTTTTAAAAATATATTTCAGAATTAATTAAAATAAAGACTTAAATCTATTAATTTTTGATGAAGGAAAATATTTATTTAAAAATATATTTTTAATATGTTAATGTATTTTAAAATTCAAAATAAAAATCGTAACTCATTTTATTTTTCTTTAGTTGTAAAAAAAAGTAACTTATTAAAGAATACATAATTTTTCAGTATTGTTTTTTACTTTGTTGTAAGATAATTTAGTTTGTATATTATCAGACATGTGTGTGTATAAAACTGTATTGGCTCATCATTCTACAACTTCAAAAAATTACACATATATTTATAATATCATTATGAGTAATATTAATGCCATTGAGACTGGAAACTTTCAATATCACCCCAAGAATCTTCAATATGCTGTCAAGGCAAACTTTTACTTCTCATATATATATATGTTGATACGAAGATTTTCACGGGTTGCATATATAAAAGACAAATTTTGCGGGTTCATCCGTGTTAAAAAATTTAAATATTGATATACTAGCATTTCGACTTGATCACACAAGTCATCCACTGGGTGATAAAAGGTAGAAAGACGGTTGTAGAGGCGCTACAATCACTGACTTGGAAAAAACGTTAAAGTTACACCAATAGCAAAAATGTTAAATTAAGAATGTTTTTTTTAAAAAAGTCTTTCCAAATAGGAGGAAGTTTGCATGTATCATCTCGCTTATTGATACAATCAATATTTAAATTTTTAACACGGATAAAACCCGCAAAATATGTCTTTTATATATGTATATAATATTTCCAACATTATATTTGTAAAATATTAAACATTTAGATAAAATGATGTAATTTATTTGGAGTGATGTCTTCTATTGTTGTATGAAAACATGAAAATCACTTATAAAATTTGGGAGGTCATAAGAAGTTTGAGAACCAATCCCAAGTCATATGCTCTACCATTTATGTCAAACCAAAATTTATTACAAAAGTAAAACTAATATAAAATAAATCAGAAAAATAATTGATATTTGTCAGAAACATAAATAATATCTAATTGAAATTGGTTATAATTAATATTTTAAGACAAATTGGTACACTAAGTACTCATTGTAAATAGCTTTGTGAAAAATTATCACCATTATTAATATTCAATATATAAAAAAATATAAAATGAAATAATATGTATTATGTAATATATTTATATCAATCACCCCTCATAATGCTTTATATAAATAATGTGTAAAATCTCATAGTGTTAATGTCAAAATTCTTTTACTGACAAAAATTATTTGTTTTATTTCATATTGATTATTTGTATAAATTTATACAAATATGAAAATGAAATTTTATTTATCATAGATATAGATGGGTCTTTATACATGTTTTTTTCAAATTTACTAATTAGTGGTCCAATCTTATTTACCAGATTCTTACTTACTTACTTATATTTTCATTTATCACCAGATTTTTACAGATGATCCATTAGGAAATAAATATCTTAGATTATGACAAATATCCTTTACAATTTCTGACTCCAAGCATTCTTTCTTTATTATTATTACTTACATTGTGGCAAGGTCAGAATGTAACACAATGAGAACATAGATTGCTACTGCAAAGATATATATTTAAGACATATTTTTTATCTTTGTAAAATATTACTGTTTTGTTTGAATTAAAATATCAACACTTTATCTGTATATATCAGATTCATGCAAATGACCTCAATACACTAGTTTTATTCTGGATGAAGATAAGAAGTCAAATAAGAAGCAGCTAGAAAAGGCAAATTTAAAAAAAGATAAGAAACAACAGATTTTAAGCTCTTTCAATATTTTTTATCAATGATTTTAATAGTAATTATTAATCCATATATCTGGTATATAAGTTCTTGATTTATCTGTGTGTGTATATATATATATCCACATTTACTTTAATTAGTTACCTATTTATATTGTTAAAGGTAGCTTGGTTTTGATGTGATAACAGTAAATGTTGAATGCATAAAACATTTTACAATTTTTTTAAACTTTTCAGGTACAAACAACTTGTTACGGGATTTCTGTATTATTACTAAAAAATTGATTGTATTTGAAAGGTTTAAATAACATTTAAAGTTTCTATTCATTTAACATACTGATAAGTGATGGAAATAATTGAACCTATTGCCACAACTGAAAATGTAAATTTTTAAAATCAATTCTATACATTTTTATCATTGGAGCTTTTATGAACATGAATTGGCAACCTACAAACATGTATCACATAGAATAATGATACTATTATTAACATGTTACCTTTGAGTTAAAAATCAAAATAAAAATTATGATCTGTCTTGTCAGTTGGTAGTATTTCATAACTAAAATATTGATTCGATTTTCATTATAGTGGGATGAATGTATATGTGAAAGTTATGTTATATATAAATATGTACAAATAATGATAAACAAAACTAAGTTGTTATCATTATTTTTAGAAGACTATTAATGTTCAGTCCAGTACAGATGCAGATTTCTATTTGATGATGTTGTTTTATTTAAGTATTATGAATCATTTTTAACTGAAGGACGATTGCAGGAATGTTTAGAACTTTTTAACATTAAATGGAATATCCCTAACTTTTTGAAATTAATATATATATATATATATATAATTGACTTTAAAAATGGGCATGTAACTTTATATTGCTTCCAATGCATAAGCTTGTGGTTAAGACTTGAAGAGATCCCTACTTTTGCATTTTCAATCGCACATGCTTTAGGTTTATTGCCTTAGTAAATAAAGGCACATTAAAAACACAACTGGAATAGTATTCATTATAAATAAAATGTATTGGAAAACATTGTGGATATTGATGGTATCAGAGAGTATTTCAAGTTTACTTATTCAAATTAATGAAAAATATCAAAGATAGATAATTCAATTTATGCCCTATTATGTTCTCTTTGTGAGAAGAAAGTAGAAGACTTTTATAAGAATGCACAAAATGCTTTTGATCATATTAAAAAACATTTTAAAAATTGTCATGGTAGAATTAATAATAATTGGTAAATTATTAAATGATGAAAATGCTGTGCATAAATTTAGTTATATTGATAGAGATGACAAAAGACACAGAGATGTGAAGTTGAAGAAAAAATAACCATATTATGATTTACCTTGAAAAAACAGTCAAATAAAAATGGAAGTTTTTAAAAGATTGTATGTTATAATTGGATTCCATTTCAACTACTATCAAACATGGGTTTCGAGATGATAATATTTTTAATAAATTAAATATGGAAAAAGTATTATTGATTAGTAAGATAAAAAATATACTTATTGCAAAATTAAAAAAAAAATCTTCTAAAAAAGACAATTTTTGTAACAGCTTTTATTTCTAACCCTCAGAAACATTTCAATGAATTTAAATTGGAATTTGCAAATTGTTTTAAAATAATAACATGCTTTGAAGATGTATTATACTTGACTGCAATCAGTAACAATATACCTGATTTCTATTAGGTACTGCACAAAAGATAGCTGATCCAAATAAGCAATTTACCAGTTAACTTTCTACAGAAAAAAAAAAAACATGTAGAAATAAAAGGAGAATATGCACAAAAAAAGCTTTGCTATTTGTTCCAACAAGCTTTATTGATAATTGCCAGCAAAAGAAAGCATTTAAAAAATCTCTATCAGAAACCACACTCCAAACCTCAGACCAATGGTAGCTTAAAAAAATCGTCATGTGTTATATGACTCTGTTTTTTTATTTTTTATTGAAAGCATGAATGTTTTTAAAAATTATCTATTAAGAAGAAATAAATATTTAGAATTTTATAAAATGTCACAAAAATAATTAATAATGATATAAGAAATATAATTGTGAATTGTTAAGGAAATCCATTAAATATAACATATTGATATTTTTGCAATATAAAATGTGTGGAAGAATGCTACAAATAATTATTTAACAATAAAAATAAAATCAAAAACCAATTTTTCACTTACTATATTTTTTTAATTGTCAAATAATTTATATTAAGAAATGAGACATGCCATTTAAATCTATGACAAAAAGAAAGTTTACTGAAATAATGAAATTATAACTGAAATCTTAAAAGGAGCAATTGAAAAAAGTATTGGCAAAGTTATATACTATATTTCTAAATGATTAAGATGTAACAAACAAAAGAAAAATGTTGTAGTACAGTTGCTATTTTAGGAACAGTGATAAAAATAAATAAAAAAATACAAACCTACCAGTTCTTGTCAATGTGATTGCTAAAGTAATTTTAACATACCTACAATGATCATTAGATTCCAACTAACCAAAAACAAGCTGGTTGTAAATGTGGGTTTAATATAATGGATTACATTCAATCAATTAGAGAAGATATATTAATGGTCAGTAAATGTGACTGCTGGAATTTGTATATTATGAAATCATTTGAATCTAAAAAAATTATACAATTTGGATCATCAAAATGTATATCTGGTATAATATATTCTCCAAAATATTTATCAAAAATGCAACAGCAATGATTATATTTCTTAATGATAATGAGAATACTAAAATTAAGTTGTTTTTATATTCACAAGATCTTTTAATGCAGCTTTGCAAAAAGTATTTTTTAAATTAAATAGAAAATAAATTAGCAAAAATGGGCATTATGTACACCATCTTAACATTACAGTTGATGTGGTTATTTTTCAAATAATATTTCAGAGATTTAAACAATGTTGCAAGAATTATCAGATGAAAGTAAAAAGTAGGACTAAAGATAAATGCTAAATTGTCTAAATTAATGCCTAATAGTTTTTCTCAGCAAAAAAAAATTAAATTGATATTAATTAGAAGAAGTTAACAACTAATGACTACAAATATCTAAATTATTAATACAGATGGAAAAATAATGCCCAAGTAACTATGGAAGAAATGCTTTTCATAAAAATATAAAATTAAAAGGAAATAAGTCTATGTGTTTGAAAAAAAAATAGATATGTTTTATCATACCATTCAATGAAGTATTAAGAAATGTATGCTATTAGTAATTAGAAGTGAAAGAAAATAAAATATATGGGTAAGAGAACAAACAGATATCACCTAAGTTATTGGCAGCATCAGGACACCAATATGTAGATGGAATGAGAATATTGCTTTACAGATGATAATAGATGATGGACAGTTTAAGTTTTAAATTTAATCCCAAGATACCATAAAACCTAGAAAGTTAATATATGTGAAATTCATTGATAACATAAAAAATGTTGGTGATATATTGTAAAAAGAAGGTTAGCGATCAAAGAGATTGGATTAAATTAGAGAGATCTTCATTCTGCTGCGAACTCATAGTAGTTAAAAATTATCATTATGTTATATTTCTAGAAGATTTTCCACTATTATAAAACTATAGTAATTGTTTATATATTTAGTATTGTAAGGAATGTAGAAAGTAATTTATGCAGACATATAATATATATTATCTCTGGAATTCACTCAAATTAGCATACATATAAATCAACAAATTAAACAAACAATTTTACTTAATGTGTTAAAAAAAATTTAAGAATGCTATAATGCCAATGTTTAGATTCATTATTCAAAGTAAATATATATTTCTACTTTTTCTCTTTACGAGAAAATATTATTTGAAAAAATGATCAACAACAAGCGTTTGTGGCCGAGTGGTGAGTATAGCGCCTTACAAGCAGTTGGCCCGGGTTTGCGGGAAGCTTGCAGGCCGATGCTTGACACATGAAAAAACAAAGACCAACATTAATTGTTGTATAATGAATTTAAACATAGGGATTATTACATCATTAATCATTTTTCCAGCAATAATATCGATGTCACAAAATTTTTAAAGTAAAAAAACTAAAACAAAGTTAATCTGTTTCCACTGATAGGTCTGGTCGAAGATTTTATAACAAGTGATATCATATCTTTTTACATTTATTCTAGAATAACCCTTGATTTAATATATATTTAACATTTTATTAATTTTTAATTTTAGTTTATCAAGAAGTTGATTGTTTATATGGAGAGTATAGGTGTGAAAACCATGAATGCATATTAAATGGATTATTATGTGATGAAATACCTGACTGTAAAGATGGAAGTGATGAAAAATATTGTGAACCATTTGAAGGTAAATAGAATTAAAAATATAATAAATGTATGTTTATTTACGTGTACACTTAAACATTTTGAGATCCAGGGCATTAGTTTACATTGCAATAGTATAAAAAGTGTAAATAAAATATGAAATCCTGACATTTAAGAGCAGAAAATGTTATAGTATTAAAATGTATGAAACATTTAGAGTGCTTATCTAATATACAGGAATATATTTAAAAATATGGACATTAAAAGTTTAAATAATGTGGAATAAAATAAAAACAATTAAATTCTTTAGATTATTAAAATGTCATTTAAATTATGAATACATTATAACTGAATTCAAGTATATTTTTTAAATAAATAATAACTGTTTGCATAATATCAGAATTATCTACTCCTTAAATATTTTATTAATTAGAGTTACAAACTAATTACTAATGTTCATGGAAAAAATTAATTTAATTAAAAAAAAATGAAAATTATCAATGTAAATAATATTAGCAATAAAATATACGTAAAATTAAAAAGTAAAAAAAAAAATGTTTTTTTTTTTTTCTATTAATTTACACTTTAATTGATTACAATTTATTTATATACTTATCATTTTCTATAAGAGAATCTTCGTTTGTTGTGAACTATACCCAAAAAATATTATATTTTAGCATAAATAGATGTTACATAAAGATAAATTTGGGAAAACTTAATTGAGCTTGTTTAATTTGTTTACAATTTTTGTTATCATAATAAGCATAAGCTAACAATTTGCTTTCATACAAATATTGTTGGTTATAAATGTTTATTAAATATACACTTCCATTAATATCCACCTATAAGTATTTATACATAAAAAACATTTTTTTTAAAAATATAAATCAAGAAAACAAATAAGCACACTGTTATTTAAACAAAGTAAAATTATATTGCTTTTGTTTTTGTTTACAATATACTTTAACATTTTTTTTCATATGTCATAGCATCAGCTGGGACGCGAACCCACAACCGTCTGCAACCAACTACTTGCTTGCAAGGCGGCTGTGATGACCTCTCGCTAACTACGCTTGATTCAACATTTTTATGTTTTGGTATTGATATATCTTCTTATATGCCCAACAAATATATGCATTCCCCAAAGCATAAAAAATTTGAAACATGTATATAATAACTGGTAAAACTTTTTTTCTGATAGAATTGTTCATCAAATTGTAACTCTATTGGAAATAATATATATAATGAACAATAAAAATTTTATGATACATTTATACATTTTATATATGACTACAAAAATAGTAATTTATATTTTAAAATCTTATATATATTCTAAGGATAATTCCATGATATTTTCTGCTATTGATAAACATTATATTTAATTGAGGTTTGTTGCAACATATTAGCATTCCATAAAAAATTATCCATATTGATGAAGCATTTTTAATGCAGTATAAATTAATGTTTTAATTTTCTTTCAAGGTGTTATAGGGTCTCTATAAATTTTCTTATAAATATTATCATTTAATCACCATGTAATTTTTAATAATCATCCCTATTTAA
>JAQFVV010008002.1:0-46086 GCA_028023455.1 Epiperipatus broadwayi
ATATATATATATATATATATTCAGAAGGGTAGGTAAAATAAAAATTTTACTCTTGCAGAAACATAGCATCTATAGTAATAAAAAAAGACTATTAATAATTATTTATTTAACAATAAATTTGTTCTGAACCAATTAATAAAAGACTAAATTATAGTATGGATATATGTTAAAACATAAAGGATATAATTCATTAAGTTGCTACATTGTAATAAGGGTACCTGGTTAATAAATATCAAACAAAAAAAGGTATGCCAATTTTTGCATGGACATACAATCAGAAAAAGATGCATTGAGTGTAAGTATTGAGTATAAGCATAAAGCATGAAATATTTGTCTTCTTTAATAAATAACACTAGAAAATAATTAAGGCCTAGCAAAAAAATATTAATAGATATCCCTTATAAATAGTAAGTAAATGACCTGGAATTTAAAGATTTACATGCCTTAATCATGAAATGACACTTTCACATCACGTAAATGATTGTACACCACATACAAATGTGAATTTAAAACACATCATGAGGAATCCCTTTCTCAACTGTAATATGAAATTAACAATAACTAAAAATAAATAGCTCATTTAGGTAGGCTCTAGACCCATCCAAAAATTACTAATACAAATATGTGTACTCATTCTAATGTTATAGATATGTAATTTGATATATATAGTCAGACAATAATTTACCAAACTTAAATGAATATTTTTAAAAAAACCTAAATCTATCATGGCTATCATATCGGCAAAATATTTATCAAAATAAATTAATCAGATATAATATCATGGATTTTCTAAAATTTACTTGTTCATTTTATAGGTTGTAGTCATTGAATTATATATATATATATATATATATTGTAACATAATAAATGAGTTCAAATAGAAATAACTAAGTAAAGGTTCAAAATATAATTTACCATCAAGAATTATAAGCAAATTATGAGCAATGTATTATATGAAATCTATTATGGAAATCACGTGAAGTGAGTACACTAATAATTCAATAAAATATAACTCAGGTATACAGGCAGTAGATCTTATCCACTTTCATTTCTTGGTTTGATGTTAAGTGCATGTTTAAACAAATACTAAGTGAATATGGTCTAGCAGGGCGCCACTAGATTATCTGAATCTAGACACGGTTATATCTGATAACCTTTCACATGTACCGGGTTTGAATCCCTTTTTGGTACTTTATTTCTAATAAAAATGGAAGATTTTGCTTTTTGAGCCATATCACTATATGCACTAATATTTAGGTAAAAGTAAAACCTCTATAAACCAAAGTGGAGTATACTTGACATAAATCATTTCTCAGATCTTAACATAACAAATGTGCTTCAACATTTTATAAGTTCACTAGCTCAGATTATATATAACTAATTTAGGATGGCAATTCACTCATCCTTGCATGAAATAGATGATGGGATGTGGTTATAATAATACTAAGAAATCACTAAATATTATAAAATCAATATTTATTTATGGCCTTTAAACAGTTAAACAGCTCATTAATTAAAAGGTTGATGACGATGATGATAATAATAACGATAATGACAAGGGTTTCAACTACAGCTCTAGGACTAAGCCTAAACATAAAACTAATTTTTATAGAGAAATTCCTAATTATTGCTTAATTTTAGCATATTTACTTATATCTTAAATAACTAATATTCAACCATTGATGATGATGAATAATCACACTTAACAAAGACTACACTGAATGAAATATATACGCCTCGTTTAATAAAACAAACTAATATTTATTACTACATTTCTAACATATACATAAAAATTTCTAGATAAATATGAAAACTGACATGAATAATAATAATAATAATAATTGATTATATTACAATCCTCAGATTAATTTTAAGTTCTTCCCCCTTTCCCTTCAAATGTATTTTGTGTTAAGTTGGACGTCACATTAACCATGAAAAGTATTTCAAGACAAAAAATATTATCTGCTCATTAACACACATACTTAAAAATCCAACATGTAAATAGAATGTAAAAAAAAATGTTAGTAAAAATTGAAAGAGCAAGTTTTAGAAAAAAGTTTTAAATTATTTTCTCCCCCTCCCTTCCAAGCGCTGAAATCTATACTGAACTTGAAACAAAATAATTTAATATTCTAATACTACTCATTATTCCACATTCACTTCCAATTATACATATATAAAAATATTATTATGTATGTGCGTGTTTTATCCCATGATAACAAAATATTATTTAAAACCAAAATAATAATATATTAGTTAAAACTAAAATCATAATACCATAAAAAAAAAATAAAAAAAATTGTTTTACATATTAATATTGTAAAATTAATAATCAAATCATTTTATACCTTCAAGATCATTTATGAAGCTCAAAGTTATTTTTAGTAAGACATTCTTGTTTTAATCGATCTGAATAGTCTTTAAAGTTCTTTAAATAAAATATACCACTTTATCGCTAAAATGTTTATTAAGATTGAGATCATAAAGAAAATAGATATAAAAAGTCATATTACCGATTTTTTTGTTTGTGGCGAATTTTCAAGGGTTCAAACTTGTCTTGTATAATGTTTATATTTCTCAGCTACCATTTCCATTTTACGGGGAACAATCTCTTTCTTGAGGTGGATAACTATTTGATGATGGTGACTCTATTGAGGTTATTTGCTTTAGTGGATAATTTGGAAATCATTATAGTAAATTTTCTTCTCTTCTTGTCAAGCATGTGGATGAAATACAGCAGTTGTTTTCCCATTTGTAAATTTTCTTGAGTTTAAAATCAGTTGTTGGAACAATTAATTGGACTTGATGATTAATATTTATCAGTAGATTAATTCATCTTCTTTGAATGCAGGTGAATGCTTTCTTCCTTCTATTAAAAACATCTTATTTATCTGGTCAGTTGAAAGGTGTAGAATATTATTTTAGACACATCTTTTCTTTCCTATGTGATGTGCAGCTTCCCCAGATGGTCGGGCAAATGGAATATACATATAATTTTTCTAGCAAGCCATTTTTTTTTATTTTCAACGTTCAATATTATAGTTTAATAATCTGAATCAATCACAATAATAATCTTAATAATAATTCAAAACAGCTTTTTATATCCAATTTTTAGCTACCTTAACCAATCAGAGATAGCATCACTTGCTATTTTTGGACAAATTTGTTTTAATTAGATCTGTAATTTATTTTCAACCAAAGTATTTTTTAACTGAAAAGTTTAATCCTTTTTCCAGACACTTTTGTTTTAAAAAAAAAATAGACTCAATTCTTATTTCCTTTCTTTTGTTTTTTCTTTCTTTTTAACATCCAGGTAACACTTCAAATCTTTGAGCTTCCTTCTTTAGATCTTGATAAGACAAATTTCAAAAATTATAGCTCCAAAGTGACAATCATTTACAAAAAATTTACTACAAAGATCGATATCTGATTAAACAGATTTCCTCTTTTAACAAAAAAAAAATTGTACAAAAAAAATAATTTAACAGATTTAATACTTCCTTTTCTTTCAATATTTAGGAAATGTAAAATTTTGTATGTAATGTACACACATCCTTCATTCTTTCAAATCATTCATAAACTAACCTTAAATACTATAATTGCTAGCTTAGTAATTATAACCCAATTATTTAATTAAATCTGTAACTTTTAAATCCCACTTATAATTAAAGAAAAGCAAAATAGAAGTATAGAATAAAATGTTAGAATTGATCAAGCATAGGTTAGTTTTAAAGAAAATTAAAATGTTTAATATTTGAAATATAAAACAATTAAATAATTTACACATACATTGCCTATATGTATGCATTATAACTTTGCTTTTTAAAGAAAAATTAAATATTAAATAGTTTAAATGTGTGTATTACCTTTCTATCAACACACAAACAAGTAAAGCATGTAATTGTGGACCCATTCTTTCTCTGTTTAAAGCTTTTAGAACTGGACCTTGTAGGGTTTAAACTTGAATGCCCTACAACCTCCTTTATGGCTATATAAAATTGTGATGATGATTTTGTTTTACCTTTTCTACATGCACATTACTATAAATTTGTCTAGTGACCAAATTGTAATGGCACAATATATATATATTTAAAACTAACCTGAATGTTGTTTCCAATTTTTTATATTACAAATGAATAAAATAATAAAAAATAAAACCTACTCAAAGAAAATATGAGTAGTGGGGCAAAGAGAGCACAACATTTAAGCAATTTATAAATTTTTCAATTCAATTCCTATAAATTGACGATTTCCAAATTTACTATTATTAAAAAATATATAGTCACACAAACATTGCCTTATTGCTCTATAACATAAATTGGTAATACATCGTCTGTTCATCCACACCAGATGATGGCACTGTTTCTATGCTAAAGCACAGAAATATGCTATGCTGTTTACAAGGCCGCTCGTAGATTTTGTGGCCTATAAACTGTCCAAACACTAAGATGTTGAAGTGCACCCTTACCCCAACATCTCTAGCATGTTGAACATTATTAGTGACAAGTATGCAACACTCTCTGTAGACATTACTCTTGACTATTGTACAGCATATGATATGAAGGTTTCTGTAGTTGTAATGATGAAAAGTATATTAGAACATTTTTTTTAAGTTAAATGTATTGTAATTTATGTGAGTTAGTAAAAATTGTAATGAATTCTCAAACACCCCTACTTTTGTTGTCAGGGGTCACAATTCACTAAATCAGGAGTGTAAATCATGATTCAGCAAAGTTCACAATCAAGTCACTCACTTTCTGATACTTTTTTCAGATCAAAATGGTTAAATGGCAGATGACCATTCGGCATTGTAGTTTTTAGATTTACCTGCTACAAAAGCAAATGCGGTGGCCTTCCTTCAACCAAAAAAAATATTTTACACATCCAGAAAAACTGTCTTTGTGGTGGTTTAATGAAATTAAGACATTGTCAAACATCTGAAATGGAATGTCAATTGCATCAATGTCACCGGTGTTCCATTTGCTCATGAAATGGGGTTTGAGGGCTGCCAAATCACTTTTTTGCAAGTGGTACAGCTAATTTATTATTGAAGCTGGGATCAGCTTACAGTGAAGCATATTAGAGCTGAGTTGGAAATGTGTCAAAACACTATAAGGAATATGATGACAGGTCTTAGAGAGGTCTGTCAAGAAAGCTTGAAAAAAAAAAGTTTCTTTAACAACAATAAAAAAGACTGGAAAAAAAAAAGTTCTTAAAAAAAACGGAAAAGAAATGTTTGTTTTAAAAAAAAAGACAGAATATTTTAAAAAGCCAAAAAAAAAAAACATTTTTTTATTTTTAAGAAATATACATAAAACTGTTTTAAAAAAAAAAAAAAAAAAATCCAAAAATTAAAAACATAAATCAAGAAAATAAAAACAGTTTGGTAACGTTATGTCTATTTGTTTTTCAGTAGCAACAGCGCCATCGAGGGGTATGGATAATTAGATGATGTATTACCCATAAATTCATAGAATGCAAAGGATTAATTAAAACATATTCTTATTCTAAAACAAAAAATTACAAACATAGTATAAAATAACATAACAGAAATAAGTGTATTTATATAAAAATTAAGATTAAATTAGCAGAAATAAGATATATAAGTAAGTTGTCAACATTTTCCCTTGGTAAGAGTCTATGGTGAAAGTCCAAATCTTTATCACTTAAGTGGACAGGTTCAGAATTTAAAACATAGCTATGTTGGTTAGTAATTTAGGTAGTTTTTCTAGAGATTGCTTTTTTATTTAGGAATTCATTTTTATATACTTTCTCATAGAGCTTTTAACTTATAGCACATATTATTAACAGAGGAAGATACTTTGAAATATTTTATTCATTGTCTATCAGACCTTCTTAATTTAGAGAATGCTAGACTTTTTTTATTAATTTAGTTTGTAGTCAGAAAAACATGTTATATCAGAAATACTTCTTGAACACCACATTCATTTGGCAGTCTTGATAAAATTGCAATGACAGGACATCTTTCTCTTTTTTTCTATATTGCAAAGGCAGGTATTTTGCTTTTAAATAACAAATAAATGACTGGTTTTATAATAATGGCAAAAAAAACATCATGTTCGAATCCTGATCCACCTTCACCTGAAAGTAGGGATCAGTTGTCTACTCCACTGTTCTCCGCATTTCTCTTCTGGGTTTGTTTTGTTTTTTTTGCAGAGCTTCCAGTGACAGCTGATTTGATAAACTGGTTTGAAGACCCCTAAAACACATTTTACTAAACTTTTATACTAACTGAAAACAAAATGTTTCATATTATTTTTTAAATAAAATTTTTCTAGATATTTTTCAGATTAAAGTATTAATTAATTTTTTTTTTTTTTTTTGCTGATAATCCAATTATCTATTCTCCACTATATTTTTTTGTTTTTTTTACTAAAGTTTCTTATTTTTCTTATTCAATCTATTTATTTTTATGGATACCTGCCGCTTACTTATCACTTTAATAATTATTGAGTAGTTTTGTAAAACTTCTATCTAATTAAAACATTCTCCAGAAAAATAACAAAATTAATACCAAAAAAATATATTTTACTTACAAAATTAAAAGTTATTTTTAGTTTAAAATAAAACAAAAGGAACAGTTTTCTTTTAGTAAAACAGATACAGATTTTTTAATGTTAAGTTTTAATAAATTGGCAAAAATGATTGACTAATTATTTATATACTTCACAATAAAATATAACTTTTTTTTTTTAGAAAAAATGCTTTTAAAGAAATATGCTCGCTTGTTAAATTTATATATTATACTTAGCAATCTAGATTAAAATGGTAGGGATAAACTAAATAAAGTGAATTGAATTTATATGTTTGAATGTAGTTTGTGTAATTTCATTTTCAGCCACATACATACAACAAAAGTTTTAGTTAAGTTTATTTAAAAATAAACAAATATGTGTAGACACACATATATGTAGCTTTAAACATCACATTATCACCATTTCTTATGCTTGCTTATAACTGTTATTAAAACAGGCAAAACTTTCTATACATATTGCCACTTAGTGCAGGCCAGAGTAATCAATGGATGCCAGAAGGCTTGTGCATAAAATTTCCATCCAATGCCTACTCATGCATTATCACCAGAATAGTTTCTGGCTTGTGGCCTTTGTCAGTGAGGAGACTTGGGATCTGAGAGCACTGCACCCAGATCTTAGGATGAAGGCCACAAGCCAGAAAGACTTTCAAGCTCCCTTTAGCCATCCACTCTATCTCATATCACTAATACACATGACAACACACATGTAAAAAGGGCAAATGATCTTCGAAATATATGCATTTCATTCTGAACCAACACCTCATCAGTTAGTCCAGATCATCATCATCTCTTATATATATATATATATATATATATATATATTGTAACGTAACCCCCCTCTTTTATTGCTTGCGAGAGATCTACGGTTACCAAGAGATTACGGCTTCGAAACTAACATGACACAGCGTAAGGCTTTATTTTTTTTTCTTACATCGACAGTTGTTTATAATCCACATAAGAGGGCGCCAGATACGATTATTTAAGTGTTTTAACTACTCGCATCACCTTACATTATGTCAAAACGATTCCGAAGTCAAACCCCGCCCGCTAACTCGATACTCTCAGCATGGACCAATCCGATGACTCAGGGTCGCTACACGATTGTCCCTAACAAGACTCCTCCCGGAGAAGACGCATTGACCGCTAATTAAAATCAGCATGTTTCTTTACTAAGTCTATCACGGCAGGAAGGCCGTTTATTGGTCACCGCTGACCTATCAATCTGTTCGTTTACGCCCGAACACAAGGCTTATAAATCATCCCCCGCTTTATTGCTTACAACATAAGTTATTGACATTTATTTTCATAGACCCGCCCTCTCTTAAGACTATCTTAACTAGATTACATACTAAAGAAAACATCGTGACTCACGGCGCGATGTTGATACATAAAACAATATAAAACAAATATTAATCTAAATCTAAATGACGAATCTATCTAATTTTAAGCAATAACTATGATAACAAGTATAAATTAAGAATTTGAATCGTGTGAAATGATTTGATAAATGCTCGAATTGATTATATAATGAACAAGTTTATTAAGATATTAATTTTGTTAAGTTAACCTTTTGTAGTCACACACACACATAAACACGCTCTCAGAGAAACATAATTAATAAATACAAGTATGCATTGCGAAATAAAGTTCATTTCATGGATTAAATAATTCTCTATCCTGACTTTCATTTAAGTTTAAAGTTCATGTGAATAAAGTTCTGTTATACGATAAATTATCAGACGAGGAAAGTTCAAGTTTGATTTGTACAAATTAGGTAGGTTATTTACGAGATTGCCTGTAAGAGTTCTAGATTGAGTGAGTGATTTAATATAAACATATTTACCTAGGTTTTATCTTGGTTGCGGCGATTATCGGTTGATCCTGGTACACGTGGGAATTTTGCGGAACATATTATCAGCTGGAGCATTCACGAAACACGATGTTATCGGAGTTGCATAGTCCTGGAGATTTTGGTAGCGGAGCGCCGATCAGTCACTGAGAGGTTTATTAGCCCCTCATGACGATCGACGCTCTTGGTATTAATTTCGGAATAGTCATCTTTAATGCCGAGGAATTCGTTGAGTTACTTCAGACCAATTCAGTGGTACGCCAATGGCATAAGCGTCGGATGATGAGCAGGTGATAATAACAACAGTAATGATCGCGTAATAATATCACTATATCAATAGGACAGGGATATCTATGTAGAATAGCATCTAGAATCCTGTTCTATCTTTTTTTTCTAATAGGTTTTGAGGTGTATTTAAAAGGTTTGGTCCATATCTTGGGATCCAATCTACCCCCAGAGTTCCCTGTTTCTCAAGTTGTCGTTCAGGTCCGCGTTAGCATTACTCACTCTCTTTTTTGCTACAGGCAATCTTTATTTTGAGGCAATCTCGTTTCGCAATCAATCCTATTCTTTCACATTTTTAATGCATGCGTGTGTGTGTGTTTTTATTAGAACAATACATGCTATTTTAAAATTAGAAGTCGAGCACTTATCATTTCATTAGATCTTTTCTATTACTCTTATTTTAAATGATTTTCTAAAATAATCCCCCGTTAAATTCCCATGGCGTTTTTGAAGGACAATTATACATTTTAATTAAGAAAGCGAATTTTGATTTCTAACGGCAAATTATATTTATCATGTTAAAGAAACAAATTATATTTAAACGTGAATTATATTTATCATTTCAAGATAACAATTATATATTTATTATTTATCAAATTGACTCATATTTATTATTTAAGATTACGAATTATACTTATTATTTATGCAAGTGAATTATCTTTATTATTTAAGGAATAAACTCCATTTATTATTTACCAGCTTTAATCATTTACTTTATACGTTTACGATCTGCATTTTTATGGGTGTGTTTTACAGCGGTATTTTATACATATATTTTATACAATGAAGGAAACTATTCTAAATTACGATAATGAGGTTATGCGTTTTTAGGTTGCTTGTTGGTGTGTGTATTTCTTGATGCTTTCTGGATTTAATATTGATGTAACGCTGTCTCGTTACAATATATATATATATATATATATAATCTGTGCTCAATTATATTAAGATAGCAAATTTTCAACTTTAATAGACACTCTTCTCTACCTTCCATCTGTTCAGCCATCCATACCATTGAAAATCTGATAATGAAACACCCAAATTCCTTGTTACTGTCAATATTATTGTCATGCCCATATTTATCTTAAATCATTCTGACCCCTCATATATAAGACCTTATCCATTTAAATATACAAAAGATGAATGGGCATGATATAGGTAGAATTTGTAATTTTTAAATACATGTATATTTCATATATCTAAAATCTAGCTGTAATATAAGGGATTTGAATGAAGCTTGAAAGTCTGTGTTCAAATGTCCTATATTACCACTAGACTCCAGGTATATAAAATATACTTATATTTAAAATATTATAAATTCAGCCTGTATCCTGCACATCCCTCTTCTTTGTATTTAAATGGACAAGGTCCTATACACGAGGGATCAGAGTGATTTAAGGTCAATATAGTTATGATAATAATATTGGCATTAAAAAGAATTTTTGGCATACATCATCAGATTTACGATGGGATGGAGAGCTGTAGAGTTGGAGGATAGAGTAGATTGAAGCCTGTCCATTAAAGTGTAAAAATTTGCTATCTTAATGTAACTGCACACTGATTATATGTAAATATGGGAGATGATGATCTGGATCAATTGATGAGTGCAGCTTCAGCACAAAATACTCCATATTGGAGATCATTTATCTTTTTCACTTGTGTGTGGTTATGTGTATCAGTTGTATGAGTAGAATAGATGGCTGGGAAAAGCTTAAAAACCGGTTCAAATTTCATATATATATATATATAACTACTCATAAAAAATGTGTCCTTTTATTTTCCAAGCAAATAAACAAAAATAAAGGGGGAAATGAAAACTAAAATATTGAACATGAGTTTTGCTGACTATATAAAACAATATATAAACGACAAATATTTTGGGCATATATCAAGTGTTCGTTTCTGTATTTATTTAGTAACAAGTAATGGTATCATCTACCTTCTGCCATCAAAGTTTTTTTTTTTAAATCTTTGAACATTATACCTCATTATAGCATTGACATATTTTATTTTTAGTCACACTTTTTCTATATCATTAATCATTATTTCAACTCTTTAAATTTATTAATATTTCTCTGTAACTTTATATCTCTATCCAAAAATTGTGTTCAAGTTTACAGCAAAAATATTTTTTTGGAAAAGAAAAAAAATATTATTATTTATTTATATCACATAATTAATAAAGAGTGAACTTGCAAAAATGGATTTATTTTAATCTCATATGATTTTACCATTGTATTTAAAATAGTAATAATTGAGTACTCTCAAGTAAGACTGTTTTATTAAGGTATCTGTGAATGATGTAAATATTAGTGTAATAGATTGATATCAATGTTAATTCTGTAATTTGGTTTGTAAGCTAATTATTAAATAAATGTTTAATTTATAATTTTTAAAAAAATGTTGTTTACTTTAAATACAATGTAAAAAAAATGATTAAACAAATTTAAAATGAAAAAAAAAGTGAGACTGTTTTAATACCTCTTGCTATAATAGTAGATAATTTATGTTTCCCGTCCATATAATAAAATATTTTAAATAGAAACAATATGATCTATATGAACTAGATATATCTCTAAATTGAAATGTATTATACTTTAATTTTGTTGCCATAAAACTAAATTAATGACTGTTCTGCAGCTCACATCTATAACTAAATGCCAAGATATTTCAAGTAATTGCAATTTTACATCCGTAAATCTTAACTGTTAAAATCTTTAAACACTGCACTCAGAATCTAAAAAATCTTTTGTAAATCATTATTCAAATTGCAATAAATATAAGAATCGTCAGCATACATGAAATTTAAAAATCAGAATTTGATGTTATGTTTGTTTATTTGTTTGTTTGTTTTTTTGTAATAGATTAAAATTAATCTTGCCCATCAAATTTATATCTCATCGTGATATCTGCTTTAAAACGCCACCTATAAGATGTTCCAAATACCATTGTTAAAAAATTATCACAAAATTGAAAATAATAACCTATGTGTTAAACATAAGTTTTTATTGAAATTTTATACATTTTTTATTCTGATATTATCTTATAAAAGTTGCATAATGTAACCTGTGGTGGAATATTAGCTAATTTTAAACATAACTATAAGTCTTTTGTCTAATGCAGTTTATACAACATCAATAAAAATAATATACAAATCTTGTTTTTTCTTACTGCATTTTATTGCATTTATATAATAATAAAAACAGTTTGATTCTCCAAAATCTGACTATTATTTCAGAATACTTTTATTGGCATTCATATCAGTGATGTGCCATTATAATTACTACAGTTTTTACTATATCTTTTAATTTATTTTAAATCTATTTGATAAAACGAAACAATGTAAACACCTTTAAGGTAAGATGAAATAAATTTATATATCCCTATATTGTTAAGACTTTCAATAGTTTTGAAATGAGCATTTATATTCATTTTAAAAATTTATTATATATTCTACCAAATCTACAGTGTTTTCAGTTTAAGATACACAATCTTTCCCAATTATAAATGAAAAATAGGCTGGAAATATCCCTCAAAAATGATAACTTTTATTTTATTATTCAGAAGATCATCAATTTAGTTCTTCAATCTGTTCAAAGATCATAATTATTAAATTACTTAATTTAATTGGATTATAATATCGATTTGTAGAATTTTTATTTTCACTGTTCAAAAAAATCATCTAAAATTACTTTTAATAGCATATAATTGTTTCAGTCCCAAATTTAATCCACTATTTATTCTAAAATCATCTTATCATTCATAGAATTTCTGTCTTTAAAATCTATATTGGTTATGAACAATATGTTCATTTATTATTTGTGCACAGAGGAAAATGGCATAAGTCTTTTTAATCAAATCATTAATAATACAAGCATTGTTAGATAACTAGTCAAAATTCTTATTATTATTATTATTAAATCCAGGTAGAGCCTCATTCGTAATCCTATCTCATTTTGTAGAAAGTCTGGTGCATTCATAATAGGATAAGCTTTAAAATGCAAACTGGCAATTTTACTTTCTATGAGTTGTTAAAATTGAACATAAATAGTAGCTGCTTCTAAAGAGAACATATGACATTTCTCACAAATATATCATCATCATCATCTGAAATGATAACTTTCCAAGCCCCTATCATTTCACCATCAAACCTAATGACACTCTCATCTGTGCTAAGTTCGAACCTATTTAAATGTTAATAAATATAAAATTCGCTCATGTCTGTATAAACAGTATTATATATTTGCGTGCGAACCAATGCTATAATTAGATAGGATTAGTAAAATTATAGCATACTAAATTTATTTAATATTTCTAAAAATGTTTATTATATTATTTAAGTTAAGAGTAAATTATTAATTTTGTTGTTTAATATTGTAATTTCGTATGTAGATATATAATCTGTGCTATATAGAAGAAAGACATGATTTAAAATATGTAAAAGCCATTATCTAAAAATACTATTAAATGTTTCTTTAAAAATTGTTAAAAGATTTCTTGTTTTAAATATGTTTCAGGAAAAAGTTTCTCGAAAATATATTTAAAAGCTATATCAAAATGTTTGTAAATTATTTTAAATAAATATGTTAAAAATGTTTTCGTTTTAAAAAAATGTTAAAAGGTTGTTTTTAAATAGAAAGAGTTTCTATTATATGTAAGATTAAAAATAAAAGCTGGTCAAGTAATTAAAAGATTTTTGATTGTAAACAAGTGTCATTAACGACCACACCTGGAATTCGTAAAAAGTAAAACTAGTTCAAAATTTACTAATTAAAATCTCCTTAGATAAGATTTAAGTTATTTTAAAATCTAAATTGGACAATTGTTTGCAATGAAAAATCTTAATTATAATAATAGCTTATGGAATGTTTCTAACGTAAATTATCTAAGATCTGGATTATAAATTGAAAAATATTTAATTAAATTCCTGAGTTTAGTGAGTCTTGAGGCGATAGATTCCGATAAGGAAAAGAGATAAATACTCTGTATTTTTAACAAGAGAGCCATATTGTTAGAGAAAGACAGCCATATTGTTAGTGAGAATTGCAGCCAGTCTTCACAATTGTTAATGTTTAACATGTCCGGCTAAAAGCGGGCATCTTGTTGCTGTTACTCCGCAGGATAACGGGATTTCTCTCATCGAAATGCCTAAACCACCATCATGCCGATAGAAGAGATGAGCCTAACATAATGGGAAAGATGATGCCGCCCAGTCAAACTAAACCAAACCAACAGCCAAGAACTTGCAGATAAATCATACCGGTACCGTTTTATTTTTCAAACCGCAGAGCTCTGTGTAATTCTGTGTAATTCTTTATGTAAATATATCTATATAAGTTAGCTAACTTTCTTTTTAAAATAATGATAAAGCTAAATGTAATCAAAACTTAAAATCCATTTAATATTTTAAATACGTCAATTACTATAAAAATTTAATGTGTTAATGTTTAAATAATCTGACTTATTTATATTTTCCATTCACTTCAAAGTAAATTATTTAGTTTAAAGTTATATCACTGTGGTTGTGTCTATATTTCTTTGCTTATTTTATTTTAAATGCTTATTATATTTTATATGCCAATATTTCGAAACAGTGGCACTTATTTTCATGTTTTAAGAAGATATTATTTGAAAATCTTCGTATAATTTGTTTGTAGCATCAAGTTTCTACGCTGTTTCGAAATCCTATTTTTTTTATTATTTCAATGATTTAATATGCGAAATATGGCTCTTGATCAACCAGTTAAAAACTTAACCTTATAGTTTTATTTAGAATTAAATTTAGCCTTGATCATATTTATAAGTATATTTGACAATTTAAATTCTTAAGCCCATAGAAATATACTTTCCCTCCTTAAATATTTATTATCTATAAGTAACTTAATAGATCGAACATGTCAAAGTACAGATGTAGTAATATCCCCTCTTGTAGCATAGACGTTTATTACCAGGCTACACAAGAGTTGGTCCAATTTGATAGAGCTAATATGCTATTAACTCGTATTTCATAGTATGAAATATACCATTCTTTGCTTGGCGGATGTGATCTTATTTTATAAAAATATTCTCGTTTTGCTGCTATATGTAATATACGTATCTTAAGATGGAGCCACGGCGTTTCCAGCACATCTTCTCTTATAGGGTAGAGCAGTAGCGAAGCCTGATCCAAGGCCAGGTTAGCATGTAAGATCCCCGCCATTCTTGAACACAATGTTCCTTTTCACGCAGCATTGCGATCGGTTACAGGGTACTGGCGTTTGTCGCAAGAACCCTGAAGTTATTTCATCCATCCGCAGAGCAACTTTTCCTATTATTGTTTACCTGTGCCATAGCGCATTGGTAAAATCTTATGCAGCCAACTCTCCCACCTTAACATAACGCTTTCAGCATGCTGAAGTTTTCTCTCGAAAGCCATGTTCGACCGATCATTACTTGAGCTGGTTTATGCGCTCGTTATTAAATTATATTGTATATTTTAGTAAATGAATTCATGATCAAAGTTTAATATAATTATTTATATACCAGCCACAAATGTAATAGGATTTGGCTTATTGAGATTTATAGACATAACATAGTGATTAATTATGTATCAATTGTAAACAATTCATAAGATGGGCATATGTTAAACCCCTCTATGAAATTTTAATGATTACTTATGTAAAGTGATTTTGAATTACCAAATGTTTGTACATTCAATGCTGAAATGTGTAAAACTTATCAATTTCATGCCAATTGTAAATAAATATATAATTAATTTAATGTATTTCATTCTCTGTTTCGTTATTGATCTAATTCAATCCAATTCTAATTACTATTTATAGTCTATATAAGTGAAAACTATGCATTAAGTTAAATTAAATTTAGTGATATTTTAGTCAATTAAGAACCTCTCTTTTAATTATCAGAGTCTTATTGCTTCTCTGTGACCTATGTCGGCCGTGTGGAAAGAGGTATACTGCGTGTAATTTCAAGGTGGTCATTCGTAGGGTCTTGAGTCTTGGAATCCTGGCTTATGAGTTGAAGTGTGGTCGGACTTGGGATGTCACAGTCCTAGTCTGGTCAGCTTTTGTCTCTTTTGCTTGGATTCTGAATTCTGTTACGCGAATGTACAAACTTGACTGTTACATAGTATTTTTTTTCCCACCGGGTTTGGACACCCAAATCGTGGGGCTTGTAACTTATTTCCACCCCTGAAGAGATTATGGAGTATATATATAATTCCTTTGGTCAAAATTAATGATTTTGAGTCAATTTTTTTTAAATAATGTATATATGTAAGATTTTTTTTCTCACCGGGTTTGGACGCCCATCATGCAACTATTCAATATTCCAATACCCTGTAGAGCATTTAATATGTACATATAATGTTTTTTTTGCCTTCCATTTTAAATAATAATGAATAATATATATGTAAGATTTTTTTCCCCGGGTTTGGATGCCCAAAATCATGGGGTAGTAACTTATTTCTGCCCCTGAGGAAATTGAGTATAGAGATAAAATTCTTTTGTTTAAAATTAATGATTTTGAATTAATTTTTTTTCGTTTTCCAAAATAATGTATATGTATAGATTTTTTTCCTGAGTTTGAACGTCAATTAATTCCATACTCTGAATAGATTATTATTTTATTATATAAAAATTATTTATATAGATGCATAGTAGAATTTTAAGAGTATTTATAATATATGTTGTGTAAACTTTCTTGCTCACTGTGACTGGCGCCCGAGGATGATTTGAATAAATGTCAAATCGTTCTCACATAAATTTTGTCATCAGGAGTAAAGAGAGAAAAGGGGGGGTCTATGATTTGTATTATTTGTTTTATGAATTGGATTGAATGAGAAAGAGAAGGAAATAAATGTAAGGTCAAATCAAATATTAAAGGTTCGAAACTGGCACAGACGTGTAAATTAAATTATAACCATGAACCATGGAAAATTTAAGAAAGAAAAACAGCTGCAAGAGGCCAAGGGTGAGTTGCATTTTATAATTTTTTTTGTTATATATGTTAAATTTATTTCACTGTTAGTTAAATGTTGGGTAGGCATCAGGCGAATGTATAGCGAGAAGTTAGGTGTATTAATAGAGTTAGGCATAGGTGTTGAGATGAGTAGGAGACAGATTGTTTTCTTTGTGGAGTGCAGAAATTAGCCAAGTTAGTAAAGCAAACAAAAACAAGAATCTTTAGCAAAAACAAATTGAGCCATTAAAAAATGAAAAAATTTTTGTTAGTATATTTAAAATGGATAATAGTATGGAAGAAGAAAGGGAAGTAGTGAGTGAAGGGGAAGAAGGGAAAACAGGAAAAGAAGGAATGTGTAGGGGTATTATATTAAGATCGGGAAAAGAAATTATGGAAGAGAGTAGCAGCACAGAGGGAGACAAGGAAGGGGAAGTGAGTACGAGCCAGATTAGGGAAATGGCATCGATATATCAAAGCGTGGCCATGTCAGAAAAGTCAGACACCATGGGATCTGAACAGAGACCTATAGAAAAAATTAAGAAAGAATGCTGGAATATGAACTCAATGATGGAGTCACTATTAAAGCAAAGTAGACAGGATGCAGAAGAGAGGGATCATA
This sequence comes from Epiperipatus broadwayi, assembly GCA_028023455.1. Taxonomy (NCBI): domain Eukaryota; kingdom Metazoa; phylum Onychophora; class Udeonychophora; order Euonychophora; family Peripatidae; genus Epiperipatus; species Epiperipatus broadwayi. The sequence goes on from JAQFVV010008002.1 coordinate 17,269, forward strand.
GAAATAATCTAGAAATGGAACAACGTTTTGAAGCTTTGGGCAGGCGATGTGAGAAAGGAACAGCACAGATTAGAAAAGACTTAGAAGAAAAACTGTGTAAAATCCTGCAGGGATGCCAGCTAAAAAGTGAGAAGATTCCAGGAAAACTCACAGAGAAGATAGAAAAAGCACAGTACGAACATGGCAAGGAAATGCAGAATACTGTAGAGGATGAGATAGAAGAGTTAGTGTCAGATCAGGGAGAAGAAGTAAAGTCTGATAGCACAATGCTAGAAGAAGAAAATATTAAAATTGATATAATAGTATTAGTAAAAGAAGAGTTAAAACCAGTGGAAAAGGAAGAGTTGAGGAAAACTGAGCTGGACAAAATGAGCAAGCCAGAGATTAATGAAGGGGATGATGAAAGTTGCCATTTCCTTCTGAAGAAGACCGAATTGGAAACATGGGATAGCAAGGACACGCTGGAGAATATAGTAGAGACTGAGAATAAAGAATCCAAATGTGTGGATATTAAGGTGATAGTAGAAGATAGAAAGCGGGAGCTCCAGCAGGACAGAACAGAGTTGGATAGAGAGTTCTGGGAAACAGGTGGACTGTATGGGAAGTACGAATCAAAGAGTACTACAAAGGGCAAGAAGAAAAGGAAGAGAAAGGATCCATACACAAGTAGGAAGAAATCAAGGCTGGGATGGACACAGAGAAGGCAGGAGACGGCTGCAGAGGTTCGCCAGGGGAAGAACAGAGGGAGAGAGAAAGAACGGGTTCAAACCCTACTATTCGGGAATAACAGATCTGGAAAGCACCCAAAGTATTTCTCTAGCTATGAAGGAGTAGACCTAAATAGATCAGATAAGGAAGTTCTATATAGTGGAAGCAAGTTTGTACAGGGTTTAGAAATGCAACCAGCACAACCGACTCTGAGATGGGAAGATGAGTATGAGGGATATGAATGGACATCAGATGAAGAGGATGACATTATATTCGGGTGCTGTTTTAAGTCAGATAAAGATGAGTTACTTAATGTACCACCAGATCCTATTTAGATAAAAATATGTATATATTTGTTATGATCTACCCTTCCTTATCATTATATAATGTATAAATTATCATTATTATATATATATATAAACAATTAACATCCCCATTGCATATTAATTAACGTATATCCAGTAGGATATAAAAGTTTGTTTAATGTAAATATTTGACAATATTCTATTTTGTGTGGTTTGCTTTTAAAGTTTTTAATTTAGTCATATTTTTTTGTAATAATTGATTGTCTAATATGTATGAAATTCCTCGGTATAGAATGTAGCAGGCAATTGGGTTTATATGTTTTCATCTCTATGTGGTAGCTTAATTGATTTAATATTACTAGTAAAAAAAAAAAAAAAAAAGCTTATCAAATTATTTAATAGCCAACTGTAAGTAAATTCCTTTTTTTTTGTTATTTTTTTTGTCCCAAGTATTCAGATATGAAACGATAACTTTCCAAGCCCCTATCATTTCACCATCAAACCTAATGACACTCTCATCTGTGCTAAGTTCGAACCTATTTAAATGTTAATAAATCTAAAATTCGCTCATGTCTGTATAAACAGTATTATATATTTGCGTGCAAACCAACGCTATAATTAGATAGGATTAGTAAAATTATAGCGTACTAAATTTATTTAATATTTCTAAAAATGTTTATTATATTATTTAAGTTAAGAGTAAATTATTAATTTTGTTGTTTAATATTGTAATTTCGTATGTGGATATATAATCTGTGCTATATAGAAGAAAGACATGATTTAAAATATGTAAAAGCCATTATCTAAAAATACTATTAAATGTTTCTTTAAAAATTGTTAAAAGATTTCTTGTTTTAAATATGTTTCAGGGAAAAGTTTCTCGAAAATATATTTAAAAGCTATATCAAAATGTTTGTAAATTATTTTAAATAAATATGTTAAAAATGTTTTCATTTTAAAAAAATGTTAAAAGGTTGTTTTTAAATAGAAAGAGTTTCTATTATATGTAAGATTAAAAATAAAAGCTGGTCAAGTAATTAAAAGATTTTTGATTGTAAACAAGTGTCATTAACGACCACACCTGGAATTCGTAAAAAGTAAAACAAGTTCAAAATTTACTAATTAAAATCTCCTTAGATAAGATTTAAGTTATTTTAAAATCTAAATTGGACAATTGTTTGCAATGAAAAATCTTAATTATAATAATAGCTTATGGAATGTTTCTAACGTAAATTATCTAAGATCTGGATTATAAATTGAAAAATATTTAATTAAATTCCTGAGTTTAGTGAGTCTTGAGGCGATAGATTCCGATAAGGAAAAGATATAAATACTCTGTATTTTTAACAAGAGAGCCATATTGTTGGAGAAAGACAGCCATATTGTTAGTGAGAATTGCAGCCAGTCTTCACAATTGTTAATGTTTAACATGTCCGGCTAAAAGCGGGCATCTTGTTGCTGTTACTCCGCAGGAGAACGGGGTTTCTCTCGTCGAAATGCCTAAACCACCATCATGCCGATAGAAGAGACGAGCCTAACATAATGGGAAAGATGATGCCGCCCAGTCAAACTAAACCAAACCAACAGCCAAGAACTTGCAGATAAATCATACCGGTACCATTTTATTTTTCAAACCGCAGAGCTCTGTGTAATTCTGTGTAATTCTTTATGTAAATATATCTATATAAGTTAGCTAACTTTCTTTTTAAAATAATGATAAAGCTAAATGTAATCAAAACTTAAAATCCATTTAATATTTTTAATACGTCAATTACTATCAAAATTTAATGTGTTAATGTTTAAATAATCTGACTTATTTATATTTTCCATTCACTTCAAAGTAAATTATTTAGTTTAAAGTTATATCACTGCGGTTGTGTCTATATTTCTTTGCTTATTTTATTTTAAATGCTTATTATATTTTATATGCCAATATTTCGAAACAGTGGCACTTATTTTCATGTTTTAAGAAGATATTATTTGAAAATCTTCGTATAATTTGTTTGTAGTGTCAACTTTCTACGCTGTTTCGAAACCTTTTTTTTTTATTATTTCAATGATTTAATATGCGAAATGTGGCTCTTGATCAACCAGTTAAAAACTTAACCTTATAGTTTTATTTAGAATTAAATTTAGCCTTGATCATATTTATAAGTATATTTGACATTTAAATTCTTAAGCCCATAGAAATATACTTTCCCTCCTTAAATATTTATTATCTATAAGTAACTTAATAGATCGAACATGTCAAAGTACAGATATAGTAATATCCCCTTTTGTAGCATAGACATTTATTACCAGGCTACACAAGAGTTGGTCCCAATTTGATAGAGCTAATATGCTATTAACTCGTATTTCATAGTATGAAATATACCATTCTTTGCTTGGCGGATGTGATCTTATTTTATAAAAATATTCTCGTTTTGCTGCTATACGTAATATACGTATCTTAAGATGGAGCCACGGCATTGCCAGAACATCTTCTCTTATAGGGTAGAGCAGTAGCAAAGCCTGAGCCAAGGCCAGGTTAGCACGTAAGACCCCCGCCATTCCTGAACACAATGTTCCTTTTCACGCAGCATTGCGATCGGTTACAGGGTACCGGCATTTGTCGCAAGAACCCTGAAGTTATTTCATCCATCCGCAGAGCGACTTTTCCTATTATTGTTTACCTGTGCCATAGCGCATTGGTAAAATCTTATGCAGCCAACTCTCCCACCTTAACATAACGCTTTCAGCATTCTGAAATTTTCTCTCGAAAGCCATGTTCGACCGATCATTACTTGAGCTGGTTTATGCGCTCATTATTAAATTATATTGTATATTTTAGTAAATGAATTCATGATCAAAGTTTAATATAATTATTTATATACCAGCCACAAATGTAATAGGATTTGGCTTATCGAGATTTATAGACATAACGTAGTGATTAATTATGTATCAATTGTAAACAATTCATAAGATGGGCATATGTTAAACCCCTCTATGAAATTTTAATGATTACTTATGTAAAGTGATTTTGAATTACCAAATGTTTGTACATTCGACACTGAAATGTGTAAAACTTATCAATTTCATGCCAATTGTAAATAAATATATAATTAATTTAATGTATTTCATTCTCTGTTTCGTTATTGATCTAATTCAATCCAATTCTAATTACTATTTATAGTCTATATAAGTGAAAACTATGCATTAAGTTAAATTAAATTTAGTGATATTTTAGTCAATTAAGAACTTCTCTTTTAATTATCAGAGTCTTATTGCTTCTCCATGACCTATGTCGGCCGTGTGGAAAGAGGTATACTGCGTGTAATTTCAAGGTGGTCATTCGTAGGGTCTTGAGTCTTGGAATCCTGGCTTACGGGTTGAAGTGTGGTCGGACTCGGGATGTCACAGTCCTAGTCTGGTCAGCTTCGGTCTCTTTTGCTTGGATTCTGAATTCTGTTATGCGAATGTACAAACTTGACTGTTACACATCATTATTATTTTTTATTATTATGTTTCAATGGTAAACTTTATTAAAGCAGTATTTTTATATTGGACTATTTCCATCATCTAATATGTGTGTTGAATGTCTTTAGAAAAGTTTAATTTTTAGTTAAATATTCCAAATGCATTCAACTGTTAGTAATATCACAGCAAACAGGTTAGTATATGCACCAACTGTTAGTAATATCACAGCAAACAAATGTTAATAATATCACAGCAAACAGGTTAGTATATGCACTAACTGTTAGTAATATCACAGCAAACAGGTTAGTATATGCACAACGTTTCGAGAGGTATTTTTCTCCCCTCTTCTTCAGGTGTTGCTGGCCTGACCAGTGACAGTACTAGCATGGGATTCGAACCTGGGTCCTTAGATTCTTGATTATTGAAATTTAAGGTAACGCTCTAACCAACTGAGCCATCCTGCCAAAGGCAACAGTATGTAGTAATTTCATATACTTATCTATGAGGTTCCTCCTGATTTCTCCACTTTTTCCTCAGAGCAAAGTTGATTAGTGATTTCCATACATTATGTATAGTCACACTAGGTTGGCTTATGGGATTTTTGCCATTGTCATGTGAGCAACTTCTTTAAATTTTCTGCTCACATGGCAATGAAAGGTCCCATAAACAACCTAGTGTGACTATACACAATGTATGGAAATCACTAATCAACTTTGCTCTGGAAAAAGTGGAGAAATCAGGAGGAACCTCATAGATAAGTATATGAAATTACTACATACTGTTGCCTTTGAGCAAGGATAGCTCAGTTGGTTAAGCGTTACCTTAAATTTCAATAATCCAAGAATCTAAGGACCCAGGTTCGAATCCCATCTGTACTGTCACCTGGTCGGGCCAGCAACACCTGAAGAAGAGGGGAGAAAAATACCTCTCGAAACGTTGTGCATATACTAACCTGTTTGCTGTGATATTATTAACATTTGTTTGCTGTGATATTTCTAACAGTTGGTGCATATACTAACCTGTTTGCTGTGATATTACTAACAGTTGAATGCATTTGGAATATTTAACTAAAAATTAAACTTTTCTAAAGACATTCAACACACATATTAGATGATGGAAATAGTCCAATATAAAAATACAGCTAGAACACCATCATCACAAACCTTCAGAAAAACACTTTATTAAAGCACCTTTGCAATATAATTTTGTTCATATGGAAAGCATTTTTTAAAAATCAATTTTTATAGTCAAGAGAAAAAATTTATTACACTATTAAAAAATAGAATTTTCATAATTAAGATTTTTTTTCAATTTTAAATCACTACTACAACACATTTTACCGTAAGCTTTTTTAAAATATATTTATATGCATTGCCTTCTCATTATATCATTGAAAACTTACTAAACTGATATCAATGTATTTCATAACTCACTCTGTCAACCCTTTAGAATAAAGAAACCAGAAAGTTAATCTGAAATATTTTATTGTCATATTGTGGCCATCAATTTATAACATATGTACAAAATCTGAAACAAATCTGTTTGATAGAAATGTTTAAATTTCCCAGAGTTTTTATTTTAAATAAATGGATTTAATTTTAAAAAAAATTCTTGCTGATAATTTCCTGAAAAAATTATTATATTTATTAGTATTTTTATATTTGAAACATTTTAATGTATTATTTTTACTGATAACTGAAAATAGATTCTTTGATTTATCATTGAGGTCTTAAAAAACTGAGCTGGCAAATTTTTAATGTTTATTTCATATGCTCTTCTTGTTGCAGCTATTAATACTATATAATTATTCATGATATTGATGAACTGCTAACCAATATGCATTATCTAGCATAGTGAGTTTATTGGTCTTCTCTGAGTTTAAGACTTAGAAACACCATGATCTTTCTTTTCAGTTGCCGGATAATTCTTAATTGAAATATCAATAGAGATTTTTTTTTAAAATGAATGTGTGTCAATAATCTTTTTAAAGACTTATAATCATGATAGACAAAAATAAATTGTATCTCTTATTCCCAAGAAGCTGTAAAATCATCAATCATGACAACATTAGTAACCAAACACCGAGTCTTGGACCTGGGTTGCAATTTTGTGATGACATTTTTATTTAGCTAACTACAAATGCAGATGTATTTCAAGTGAATAAAATTACATGTATTGGAATAAAATCTGTCTAATATTAAATGAGTTGTTATTGGACTTTGATAAGCTAGAAGAAAATTTGAAATGATAATTGGTTTGACATTATAGAAAAAGATGAAAAGATATTTCATAGAGAAAGTGGAAATGTCCTGAACTAGAAAGGCACAAGTATTGGAAAATAAAAGGATTAGAATTTAAGAAACTTAGTAAAAGATATAAAATACAGGTAATTCAGGTTTATACACCAACAAGTTCTCATTCCATTGAAGAATTATATATATATATATATGTGTGTGTGTGTGTGTGTGTGTGTACACAAAATAATATTAATTTGTCATGAGAAACATTAATGCAAGAATAGGAGAATGGCTGAAAAATCAAAGTGCTGTGAATAAATCTGTTTATGGTGGCAGAAATAAGAGAGCCATAGACTTTTGGAGTGTGAAGAAAAATTGTATTTATTTTTTATCTTTCAGAAAAATTTTAAATTGAAATGGACATGGAAACATCCAAATGAAGACAGGAGAATTGAATTATACTTTGTCTAAAAATGCATATGTTTTTCTAGATTTAACGGATATAGTTATAATATTAGTAAGATGTAAGATACATGTTCATGCAAACCTTGAGAAATACAATTTCATAATTATTATTTATAAATTTCAAAAACATTCTAATGAATTTAAATTATAACTTGCCAATGGTCTTAAAATATTAATAGATGTTGAAGATGGTTTATACTTTACTGAGCTCAATAAAAATACATTTGATATCTTATTAAAACACTGATATAAATAGTACAGGCTGCAGAAAGGAGTTTGCTATTAACTGAAAGGAGACCCTTTGATTCCTCTTGGAGGCCTTAAAGGAACCGAGCAGGGCAAATTCCTAATGTCCACTCCATATGTTCTTGTCGTTGCAGCTGTTATTACTATATGTTTATTCATATAGTATACGAACATGGATTGGCTGCTCACCAACACGCATTAGCCAGCGTGGTGAGTTTATTGGCTTTTTACCTCTGAGTTTAAGATCAAGAAACACCATGGTCTTTCTTCTCAGTGCCTGATAAGGCAGAATGAATGTTTGTGTAAATGATAAAGTTTTTTCCCAATTATACAATTAGACAGACAAAAATAAAGCATGGCCCTTAATCCCAGGAGGCTGTAAAGTCACCAACCAAGGCAGCGGTTGGTGGCCGAAAGTGGAGGGTGCTAAGAATATCCTGGAGGTGGACCCAGGCTGCCATTTGATGATGACTTTTTATTTAGGTACTTACAACTGCAGATCACTTTCAAGTGAAGGAAGATTGCAAGAATTAGAAGAAGAACTCTCTTATATTAAATGGGATATTATTGGACTTTGTGAAGTTAGAAGAAAAGGTGAAGAGACAATTGATTTAAAAAGTGGACATATGCTCTATTATAAAGGCACAAATATTGGAAATACAAGTGGACTAGGATTCATTATAAATAAAAAGTGGAAGAACAATATTGTGGAGATTGATGGTATATCAGACAGAGTGGTAAGATTAGTTATACAACTTAATAGCAGATATCAAATGCAGATAATTCAGGTTTATGCCCCAACAAGTTCTCACAGTGATGAAGTAGTAGAAGATTTTTATATGGATGTACAAAAGGCTTTTGATCAGAGTAAACAACATTTTAAAATTGTTATGGGAGATTTTAATGCTAGAATTGGTAAACAAATGAAAGATGAAAGTGTTGTAGGTAATTTTGGTTATGGTAATAGAAATGAGAGAGGACATAGACTTGTGGAGTTTGCAGAGAAGGAAAAACTTTATATTATGAATTCTTTTTTTGAGAAAAATGTTAGAAGGAAATGGACATGGAAGCATCCAAATGAAGGTACAGCAGAATTGGATTATATTTTGACTAACAGGAAATACATATTTCAAGATTGTAATGTTCTTAATAAATTTAACACAGGAAGTGATCATCGATTAGTAAGGGGTAAGATACATGTTAATGTAAAATTAGAGAGACAAAAATTATTAAGAAAAACTATATTTACAGTTGATATTCCTAATCTTCAGAAACATTCTAATGAATTTAAATTAGAACTTACAAATCGGTTTCAAGTATTAGTAGATTTTGAACATGATTCAGATTTGAATGAAATTAATATGAAAATAACTGATACACTTTTAAAAACTGCAACAAAGGTAGCTGGTAGAAAAAAGCAGCAATTGACTAATAAAATTTCTACTGAGACTAGAGAACTTATGAAGAAAAGAAGGAATATGAAGATATGCAAGAATGATGCATTAAAAAGAATTGAATATCTCGAGTTTTGTAAAATGGTGCGGAAAAGAGTTGAAAATGATATAAGAAAGTATAACTGTGAATTAGCAAGAAAAGCTATAGAAGAAAATAAAAGTCTTAAGAATGTAAAACAACATTTTGGTATTGGTAGGAAATTTATATCTGCAATAAGGAAAAAAGATGGAATTATTACTAAAAAGAGGGATGACATTATGAAATTGGTAGAAGATTTTTATCGAGAATTATATAGTAATAAAGAACAAGTACCTCCTATATCTATTACATCTTCCGAATTGCCCAGAATTTTAAATGAAGAAGTGAGAAATGCAATTAAATGTATGAAAAAAGGAAAGGCTCCAGGTAATGATGGAATTATAATTGATATATTAAAAGAAGCAGGTGAAGAAACAGAAAAAATATTAGCAAAGTTATATACCAAATGTCTAAATGATAAAGATGTACCGGATGATTGGAAGAATGCAGTAATAATATTAATATTTAAAAAAGGTGATAAAGAAGATATTAGAAATTACAGACCTATCAGCCTTTTATCAGTTTTATATAAAAATTTTACCAAGATAATTACAACTCATCTACAGAGAACCTTGGATTTTCACCAACCAAGAGAACAAGCTGGATTTAAAAGTGGTTTTAGTACAGTAGATCATATTCAAGTATTGAGAGAAGTTATAGAAAGGACAAATGAATATGAGTTGTCATTGTGTTTTGGATTTGTAGATTATGAAAAGGCATTTGATTCTATAAACATTTCTTCAGTGATTAAAGCATTGGATCATCAAGGTATAGATCCAGGATATTGTCATATTTTAAAGAATATTTATAAAAATGCAACAGCAACAATTAGATTACATAATGATACTGGGAAAGTCAACATTGAGAAAGGTGTAAGACAAGGTGACTCCATATCTCCAAAACTTTTTACAGCAGTGCTGCAAGAAGTATTTTGTGGATTAAAATGGGAAACTAAAGGAGTGAAAGTAAATGGAGATTATTTAAGTCATTTAGATTTCACAGATGATGTAGTTGTTTTTGCAAATAATGCTTCCAAGCTGCAGGAAATGTTGCAGGAGTTATCAGATGAAAGTAGGAAAGTAGGACTAAAGATAAATGTTAAAAAGACTAAAGTAATGTTTAATCGATTTGCTCAAAATATGAAAATAAAGATTGATTATGATGAATTAGAAGAAGTTAAGAGTTACAAATACCTTGGTCAGATTATTAATACAGATGGAAACATAATAGAGGAAATTAATCATAGAATTTTGGAGTGCTTTTGGTAGAAATAACTTGATATTAAAAGGAAATATGCCTATGTGTTTGAAAAGAAAGGTTTTTAACAAATGGGTTTTACCAGTTCTTACTTATGGATCTGAGACTTGGACACTTAATAGAAGATCAATACAGAGACTTCAGACCACTCAAAGAAGTATGGAGAGATGTATGTTGGGAGTAACAAGAAGAGATCGAAAACGCAATGTATGGGTAAGAGAACAAACAGGTGTTACTGACCTCATTGAAAAAATTAAAAGATTGAAGTGGAGTTGGGCTGGACATATTGCTAGAAGAGATGATAATAGATGGACAATTGAAATTTTAAACTGGATTCCAAGAGATTGTAAAAGACCTAGAAGGAGACCACATGTAAGATGGATGGATGAAATAAGAAAATGTGTAGGGGTGATGTGGAGAAGAGAAGCTAAAGATCAGAGAAGATGGATTAAACTTGGAGAGACCTTCATCCTGCAGTGGATTGATAATGGTTGATAATGATGATGATGATGAAATAGTACAAAAAATAAGTAATTCCCCAACAATCTTTTAATTGAGATAGTAAACAAATGGAAAATGATAATATTAAAAAAAAATTCCATTGAGAAGAATTGAATAATATTGGTGTTCTGTACGTAATAGAAAACTTAATAATGATATAATCAAATATTTATTTGTATTGGAAAATGAGAGTATTCATTTATTGTTAAGATCCTCAAAGCGCACGTGCATTAGCTTAAAAAGCTGACTATTATGTTAATAATGATATAAGAAAATTTAATTCTAAAATAGCACGAAAGGCAAAAGAAGTGAGTAAAAGTTTCAAAAGTATAAAACAAAATTTTAGTACTGGAAGTAAAGTTATTTTAGTAATAAGAAAAGATAGAACTTTTACTAAAGAGAGAGATAATGTCATGAAAAATGCAGAATGCCCCTATCCTAAGAAGAATTATATAGCCATAGAGAACAAAACATAAAATTATTGCAATTACTACACTTTTTGAATAGTTAAGAACTTTAAATGAAGAGATAAGAGTATGAAGAATGAATAACCTTCAGAAGATAATGAAATTATTACTGATATCATAAAAAAAAAAGCCAAGTGAATAAATAGAAAAAAAAATGTTGGTCAAACTATTTATCAAATTTTTGAATGATACGCATTTATAATCAGGTGTTGGAAAATGTAGTAGTCATATTTATATTAAGAAAGTTGATAACAAATTAATAAAAATTGTAAACTTATTAGTCTTCTGTCGGCTTTGTACAAAATCATTACCGTATTAATGACAATTCGTTTCAGCACATTTTGGATTCAAACCAAATAAAAAAACAAGCACAATTTAAAAGTATTTATAGAGCATTGAGTTAAATCCAATTATTGGAAAAAGGATCAAAATGAAATGTCATTTGATTCCATAATCATGTTCATAGTGATTAAAGCTTAGGTTCATCAAGATATAGATAAGATATTGTCATATTCTAAAAAGTAATTATCAAAATACCATAACATTGACTTGTATATATAATGATAAATGTGACGATGTGATTCCATATTGCTATTTTGGTATACTGCTATTTTTTTCAGCAGTTTTTTTTTTAAAAAAGTATGTTATAGATTAAAATAGGGTGCTAAAAAAGTAAGCGAATTGGCATTATTTAATTCATCTAGATTTTGAAGATGATTTTCAGGAAATATTAAAAGAGTTATCAGATGTCGATTTATTAATTACTGTTCAAAAATCTCGAGTTCTTTACCAGTCAGTGACTGAAGAAAAATTCTCAGCAACTTTCAACTTGGATAGATATCAATGTGAGAAGATAAACCAGTTTTAATAATTTGGTAGCTTTATAAGTATAAGGATAGACTTAAATGGTGAGATCCAACACAGAGTGCAATGTGGTGCTGCTTTTAATAAGTTAAAAGATAGAGTATTTCATCATAAGGGAAATAATTGCTGCAATTAAGTTAGTTCTATATAAAGCTGTTTTTTTTTTAATTTATTGTATAGATGTGAAACTTGGATGCCTTATTCACACAACATAAAGACATTAGAAAAGTTTCAATTAAGGACACTGTAAAATTTTAAAAATACAATGATGGAATCATAAAACCAATCAATATGTTCTTCATCTTGCAAGATGTGATACTATTGAATCCACTATTGTAAAATCATATATTCATTGAATTGGATATGCTAAATGAATAGACAATGGAAGTCTTTCTAAAAGAGTGTTTATGGCGAACTTGAATATTAGTTTCATAGTAGAAGTAGATCCTGTCTACATTATAGGGATTATCTCAAATATGTCAGTCAATAGAATGTATTGGAAAACTAACATTAGACATTATTTTGAAATATTTCAAAGAGAAAAGTTTTCTGCTGAGGAAACTAAAAGACAACATCATAAAATAATAAACCAAAAAATTTGCCCAACATGTTTTGTGGTTCATGAACTGTTTTGTATAGTCAGCAACAAAATTTATTTTAATGGTGAGAATGTAGGAGTAAATATGGAGAGTGATAATATATCATGATTCCCATTAAATAATAAAATTAATAAATATGGTCTCATACCCAATGCACAAATATAAATAAATATAAAACATAAGGATTATAATTAAGGTGCATGAGAATCAGCATGGACTAATACTATAAGTAGATACAACATTTATTCTCAGAATTTATAAGGTACATTACCAACATCAGTTTAAAATAAAATAAGTAATTATACTAATAGTAAGTTATAAATTATACATTACCCATATTACACATAAACAAAAACAGTCATCTTTTATGACTGAATCTAAAAGAGATACATTATAAACAGGTTAAATATCTAGCCATTGTCAAACTGAAAACTAAATATAACCCAATCATATGTATGCTCATATTTAAGTGCTACTCTGTTATTCAAAATAAAAAACAATGCTGTGATACTGATACATGCTGATTATCATCACTCTAGCCATATTGTACCATTAGTGTACAGGCCAATTATAAACTGAATGTTCTCTAAAAAATATATAATGCAATAAATGAACTTTAAATTTGATATTTTTGTGCCATCCAGAAAACTATCTGGAAGTACAAACACAAAAATAACCCCAGAAATATAAATATATAAGCCATTAGTGTTTTGGAGATAACTCAAAATCACAAGGCCCTAGGGACTGTGACTGTGAACAAGAGGAAGTGTAAATGTATTTGTTTAATTTAGTTTGAATGGTTTTACTGGGATAATTTACAAATCTCTTAAACACTATACTTTAATAAAATCAAGTCATACACACTGTCATTTGATAGAACAGATGGAATCAGGAATAAAGATATTAACACTTATTTTTTAACACTTATTTAATGAATTAACTAATAAATTAATCAAGATTATCAACAACATATAATGTCATATAGCAAATAATATTAACTTGTTATTGGCTCTTTTTAATTCAGTTAACCAACATTAGCATTAAACAGAATTAATATTTTTCCTTCAATGATTGAAATTGCAAAATATCATTTTAAAGATAAAAAAATTAAATTAGTTTAAACTTTCCCTTTTTTTATAAAAATTAAAAGGTCTTTTACAATTGCATTTTGAAGGGAAAACATGGTGAAGAAAAAATTGTTTCAATTTAAAAAATACTAATAAAATTATTAATTACCATTAATTAATACTTTTTTTAAGAAAATTAGCTATAAATATACATGTAATTTCCATATTAAAATACATTTTAACATGGTTTTTTTTTTTAATCTTTTCATGGTTATAATTTTCAGTTTTCATTCCTGTCGGTTTTACTTCTTGGTACATCTAAAAGTTCTAATAATTAACTTTTTGAAGGTAATATATACAGCTAAATTTCTTTATTTATGCAAGAGAATATTTTCAGGCTTTACACAGACTTAATCTGTTCGTCTTTCACTGTAATAACCTGCAGCTCAGGCTAATACACAGAATGAATCTACTAATTTGCATATCAGACCAAAACCCATAATGAATTTACTTTTTTCAATCTACTAATTTTCAGATTAGGTTTCATACAGAATGATGCTGACATGCATTTGGATAAAACCCAGACTCACTGCATACTACTGCGGGGATATTTAGCCTCTCTTTTACATTTTTTTCTAGTTAATGGCTTACATGGTGAGTCTTATTGATGCACAGCTTTAAGCTAAACTTAGCACATGGTTTTTATCAAATCCATTTTAGAAAACAATTTTACTTGTAGTGATATGAGTCTTGCTTCAGACTAAAAAACTATTTTTCAATATGCTCTTTACAGTTGAATATCTGTTTTTTATTCAATCCCTCTTCCTCTCTCTCTCTCTCTCTCTCTTTTTTTCTCTCTTTACACTTCCCATCTCTTCCTCTCTCCATCTCCATTCACATTCATTTTTTAAAGAGTTGACCCATATTTGTTTGTGATAAGTTTGTTTTATTATTATTATCAACTGAAAATAAAAAAGTAAGATTAAAATGAATGTCAACAAAACTAAAATAATTTTCAATGTCTTTTTCATAAAAAGACATAGATTAGTTACAATAAATTAGAATATATTAACAATTAGAAATACCTTGATCAGGTTATTAAAACAAATGAAAACATAATTGATGGAATTAAAAACATAAAATAAAACATGGATCAAATGTTTTGATAGAAGTAACTTAATATTAAAAGAAATATGCATATGTGTTAGGAAAGGGAGGTTTTTTAAGAGAGATGTTATACCAGTTCTCACCTATGACTCTAAGAATTGTTCATTTAACAAAATAACAATTCTGAGACTTCAGATCACTCAACAAAGTCAGGAAATATGTATTTTAGGAGTAATAAAATGAGATTAAAGTGAAATACATATGTGAAATAACAAATAGGTATTATTAATGTCATAAAAAAATTAAGACTGAAATTTATCTAGTACCTATTGTTAGAAAAGTTAATAATAAATAAACAGTTGAAATTTTACCTTGGATCTCAAGATATTATAATAAATTTAGAAAGAAATTTTATGTAAAGTTGATGGATAGTGCAATGTTGAGAAAAAAAGTTATGAATTAGGAAATCTGAGTAAAATTGGAAATACTTCCATGCTGTAGTGAATTGAAAATGATGGTAGTGATGTTGAATCTGTATTATATTATAATTGTTAGTTTTATGATAATACTGGCCAATATACCTATAATTGTTAGAAATATTAATAACTCCAAAATATATAAATAGTAATCTGATATCAAATCTATGTTACTATGCAAAAAAATTGGCACGGTTTTAAAACATTATAAATGTTGTTTTTTTTTAATTTTAAACTGATGTCTCAATAGCTGAAGAAAAGATTAATTATAAACAAAGAAGGCAGATCAACTAAATACCTCAAAACTAATTACTGATAATATATATAAGTCAAACCTTAGTTTGGGGTTATAGACAGGATAAAACTGGATATAGGGATGCATTATATTCTACCATCGAATATCTATTTATTACTCAAGATTACACTAAATATCCAAACTGAATTAAGAAAAATAGATTTTGTAATTTTTTATTTATTTTTTTAAAATTTACTGTTCGGGGGGGGGGGGCTGAACAAGATAGTTTTATATATGTAGGATTATTTTTTTCTAATTTTTACCCAGAATCTTTACTGAATATATAAAAATATTTTTTACTGATTTTTAACTAGAGATTTTACTAAATATATGTTTAATATGATATTTTTGAATCTAAGAAAAATTATTATTATTATTATTATTATTATTATTATTATTATTATTATTATTATTATTATTATTATTATTATTATTATTATTATTATTATTATTATTATTATTATTATTATTATTATTATTATTATTATTATTATTATTATTATTATTATTATTATTATTATTATTATTATTATTATTATTATTATTATTATTATTATTATTATTATTATTATTATGATGATGATGATGATGATGATGATGATGATGATGATGATGATGATGATGATGATGATGTTTCAAAGCAAAACTTTATTGAATCTAAAAAGTTACAGAGTCACATCTAGTATTATATTGATTTGTTACAAATGCAAAACAAATTACAACTTTCAGTATATAAGTCTTTATCATTTCTGCATACTTTCTTTCTTGTTTTTAAATTTGGTCCTCTATTTAGTTCAGTTTATGCTTGCATCTCTTTGAAGTTGAAAAAAATGCTGATGTTGAAAATGTCATCATCTATCATATTGGACGTTATATTTTATAGACTGGATCTTTGTTTCAAGTGTGACCATGTGGCTGCAACACATCTGGTTGAGCTAGGATGCTGTCTCTTTTTCTGAACAGTTCTAGTTTTACTGAAAATGTTGCTGGGTGGCATCGAGGGTTATTAGCAAGTGCAAAAGTGCATCTGGTACACCAGTAGGCATAAAGTCTATATGTTGCTGCATGAATAGCAGGGATGTTGCCTTTTTTAAATTTATTTATTATTTCATCAATTGAAATGATGGCCTTTCTGTATGTGGTAAACATTGTGTGATGTATTGTTTCTAGGGCACTGCAGGAATGAAGAAAATGATCTTGTGTCTCTTCTTCTCTATGACATAGCCCACACATGGGGTCTATATTTGTATAGAATCTATGAAATCTAAGGAAATGTGTTGTGGGTAGAGCATTTAGATTAAGCTTAAGTAGAAAATCAAATATTTTTGGTTCTAATGACCATTTTCTGAATTGTTGCAGTAGTTTCCTGTTGTCTATCCCAAGAACTGATGGATGTAGATTAGGTATCTGGTTTGGGTATAGTATATTATAAATGTCCCAGTATGTATACTTGTTGTCATTATTGAATGATATTTTGTTGTATATTGGCTTGAGTTCTTCAATCAGTGTGGATAGATATCCATATGAAGGGGGTGGTCTGTCTGTGGGTATTATACTGATTACGCACTCCAGGTCTGGAAATATGTTTATGGTTGCTGACTAAACTTCCATGAATTCAACTATAAATCAGTAAAATGAATATTTATATTAGAAACATAATATAGCCAATATATTGCAATAATTTATTCTATAAGGCAACAAAAAATATTTAATGTGTATTTCTTAATTATTTGTAATTAAACATTCTATTTAAAAGTCATTTTATTATTTTGGAATAAATCAGGAATTTATCTTGTTTCTAAGCTAATTTCTATTGCAAGCTTGAATATTAAATGAATTCCATGATAGTTTACTATTCTCCTACTTTGATGTGGACAAGTTGTTGTATATATTCTTGATGAACAGAATTATACTCAAATAGCTAGTAGTTCTTTACACCTTTATCTTTCATATGGATATTCTAATTATCATAAAAATGAAGTGTCAGAAACATATACATTCAAAACTTTAGAATGTTTGAATCTCAAATTATTTACTTGAATGGTATAGAAAATTCAAAATTACTGCTATCCATGAAAATATAACCTTTTCATTATTGATGATAGCTATGATATATATTTTGCCCAAAATAATAAATAGTCCAGATAGTATCATTTCAGAGTCAATGAACCAGTATAATGACAAGAATAAAGCAGCATATAAATCTAAAGAAAATATATCACAACAACAATTATTTTAGAATCAATAAAACAGGGAATATAGATGTATCACTGTCATTTATTATCTATTGATTATTTAAGATAATAATAGATGTCTCTGGAGTGAAGTAAATAGAATAGATTACTGCTTCTATTTTAGAATTTAAAAGTAAACTAAAAAAAATTACATGCTCTAAAAGATACATTATACCTATTTTTTAATAATAATATAAAGTTACTATTATGAATCTTTATATTTATTCCATTTATAAAAAAATTTATTAATGAAAATGAACTAATTTATTATTCAAAAAATTAAAAATTGTGTAAATTAATATTAAATAATGTTTTCCTGAAGGTTTGTGATGATGGTGTTCTAGTTGCATTTTTTTATTGGACTATTTTATTATCTAATATGAGTATTGAATGTTTTTAGAAAAATTTAACTTTATTTAAATATTCCAAATACATAATAGCACATCAAGTAGGTTAGTATATGTATTTGGAATATTTAAATAAAGTTAAATTTTTCTAAAGATATTCAAAACTGATATTAGATGATGGAAATAGTCCAATATAAAAATACAACTAATATTAAATAAATATAAAACAAATTTTACAATCGTATTAAAAAGTTCACCAAATTTTATTTAATGCTTTTAAAATTTGTAAATCTAATTATATTATGGCATTATTTTTTTTTTATGTTTTTTGTAGAAAAATAAAGGATTCTATAGAGTGATTGTATCTTTCCTAAATAAATAAGTAAACAAACAACTTCTAATATTATTTAGTTACAATTCCTATTACAAATAATTATCTCAATTTCAAAATTAACAAATATTATTTTGTTATATTTAAAAATTAAAAATATTTTGTAGCATAAATTGTGGAGAAACTCTAGATTGTATGAAGAGAGAAAATGACTGTCTTTCAGATGAGTTACGAAGATTGCGAGACATGGTTAAAGAAACAGCTTGCAAATACACTGAAATGCAAAATGATTTACGGGTTAAAGAGATGCAATTTAAAAATATTCTAGACGTCGATAGCTCAGCAGCTCGAAATTACAGGTAAAACATATAAAATAGTTTAAAATTCCCAAGTTTCTTAGAATGTTTATTCAATAAAACTGGATGAGCTTGATTGTTATTAGTTTCCAGTCTTGACTAAATACTAAACATTTTTTCATAATATTTTCAATACCTCTCATACTATTATCACATGATCACCATTTTCTATGCTTGCACAAGTTGTTAATAACTGTAATGTGATGTGATGTATTATGGCTTCTCCTTAAACGAAGTCAAGAATATCTCAGCAATTATGCCCAGATAAACCTGTTAGCCACTTTCTTTTACATTCCCCACTCTAAATTTATCCATAATCTGCTCTATCCCATTTCCACAACATAATTTTTGTCAACTCTATAACCTTTATATCTAAATCCCCCTTATCTTTTCCCAAACCCAGCATAAAAACCAATAATTCACTTTCTGTATAATCACTCTTTTCATATTTATTTTTCCACAACTTCATTATATGTACCCTTTCTGTTTTCAAACATTTACATTCAATTAACAAATGCCTAATATTTTCAATTCCTTCCTTATATAATTTACAAAATAAATCACCCATATTTTTCCATTTACATTTATATTCTTTTGTAGCTAAAGATCCCGTTCGAGCCTTAAACAATAAACTACTTTCTTTACTATTATCATAAATTAACTCACACCTAATATTCTGTTTATTTCTATATATATTTAAACTCTTTTTACTCTCCATACTATTTCTCCATCTCTCTAACTCCCTAGTCTTTATTAATAAATTTATTCTTTTATCCCATTCCTTACTACTATAACACTCAATAATCCTCTTAACACAATCATCCCATCTTTTGTACAAATATACTGATATAAATTCTTTATCCAAATCTTTTGCAAACTCTCCATACAGTAGTGCTACCTAGTGCATTCCTTAATAATTAATACATCCATTGATTATCCACTGGGTGACATACAGGGATGCCAGTAATAATTTATTAATGATGATAATTGGGTATTAATAAATTTTAAAAAAATAAACTTTCTATTTAGAAGGTTTAAGTGCTTTCAATTTTCATTTTTTTAAATTATTAAAACTAGAAAACAAATTAAAAATACTTTTGAGAGGACTTGTACTTAGTTTTACCTTTAGTGCTAAATTATAAATCATCATCATCATGAGTTTGGTTTTTTTTTTTTTTTTTTTTTTATATATATATATTATATATATATATATATATATATTGTAATGGTATACATATGCCATTACATTATTTTAAAATTAATACATAAAGGGGAAAATAAATCTTAAATAAAAAGTGTTTTATTAAAAACTGAAAAAAAATTAATAGAGTTATGTTAACATGTATATATCGCACAGATGGAAAACTTTACTTTTTGTAGAAAAAAAATAAAGATCTTAAGATAAAGATTAATATTTTTGTTTAAAAGTAATGAAAGGAAAAATGTTAATTAGATTCTTTTTTTAAAAAAAAAATCATGTTTTAATCTTAAAATGGAAATGATTGTTTTATTAATTAAATGCAAAGCACAATAGCCCTTGGAGCACTTAAGTAATTAAAAGGTTAGATAAGAGAGAAAAAAAATTAGATTGACCAATGCAAGCATGAAGCCACAGCATAGACCGAAAATGGAACATTAGATTCAGTGACATCATGTTTGTTCGATCCGGGAAAATCCTGATAAGAGGCTAATAAAAATATAAAAAGCCAAAATAATTGAATTCATGAGTGTTTATTGTCTTAGAGCTGACTATTAATATACCATTATAACTATAGCTGTATTGCAGACTCCACGATTTAGGAGTCTGCAATAGATTTAATTTCCTGACAACCAGCTGAGGCCTCCTAATGACAGTTCTTGACCAAATGAATGGCAAGTAGTGGCTTTGTTTCAAAGAAGGACCAACAATCTTCGAAAGTGATCATGAAGATGGACCTCTAAATCTGTGGAATCTGTAAAGTATGAACTCTTGTGTTTATCTAATATAAACTTTTTCAAATTCACAATTAGTAATTGAAAATAAGAACTCTTATCTGACCTAAAAAAGATAATTCCAAATAAATTATTAATAATAATTTTTTATGCATATGTTTAATTAATCTTTTCCATTTTTTTTTGTGATGTGTTAATTAAAATGTATTTAATTTAAGTTGGATGCAGATAGCTGCATAGATTCATTAACATTTATATTAGTTATTTTTTTAAGATTTTCATTTGCGAGAATTATATATATCAGTAAATATGACACCTCATGCTGAGTGTCTAAATGTATTTACTGGTATATCTTTCAAGTTATTGCTGTCAATGTGGCATCTTATGATGAGTGCCATTGAATTACTTTATTGTAAATTTCCCCCAGCAATATTCAATTAATAACTTCATTTTTAAAATCGTTTATGTTTATTTTAAGAAGGTTTAATTTCAGACTATTTGTCTAATAGTTGAGTCAATGCTTGTAGAGAGATATTTGGGTGTTTATATCAATGTAATGTGAAGTGTGTTAGCATACAGGGCAACATGCCCAACTGAATGCATGACCTCAAAGGTGTAGTCATTGTGTTGCAATGTATGCAGATGTATTTTCTGTGACATTGATTTCCATTAGCTCTATGGATAGGGACTATAAGTTGGCAAAAGTTCCGCTCTCCCACCATATGTAGCACTTCTCGTTAATATTTTATATATCTGATTCCCTCACCAGACAGATGCACATTCCACTGGGCAAGAATCATGTCCTTCAAATAATATCATGCAGCAGACATACATTCCTGACAGCGTGGTTTTATGCTAGCATCTTCATATTGCATTGGTTGCATTTATATATCAGGAAGCAAGCATTGGTCTGGTTATGAACTTTTAGTCTGAGATTAAATTATTGATTTTGAAAAGTTTTAACTGAGAAATCTATGTAGCCTATCTATACTCAATATTCTAAAGTAAAAAATGTTATTAAAATGTCCATCTGTGCAGACTGTCTAAAATAATATTTTAAATTTTAAATTAATAGTAAAGTCTAAATTTATTCCTCAATTTTAAATATTTATATAAGTGCATTAATAAATTTTTTGTGCATTATTACTGGCAGTGGCTTATTTTTTTTATTAAGTATTTATTGAAATGTTATAAATAAGAATTTATATATATTAAATCTATGTGTCTCCTTGAGCTAGTGGCATGGGCTAGTCAATATAAAACAAGGTTAGATATTAACAGTACGTATCTGCCTACTATATAAATTTTCCAAGTTCGATGGCCTGGTGGTGCCCTTGTACTGAAGATATGGTAAGACCAAATTTTCCCTAACCATTATAATATATATATATATTGTAAAAGATTGATAAATCTACCTTTATTTTAAAAGTCATTTGTTGGTTTAAAAAAAAAATCTCTTTGATTTGATTTTTAAATATTGAGTATTATTATTGTTTATGGTTATTAGTTATAGTTATTGTTGTTTGGATTTGTTATTTTATTTATTTGTTGATGGTACATCACTTTAAATATTTAATTGTTATTATTGCTATTATTCTTAATGGTGAGATTTTTAATAGTAATAGTGACATGTTCTAATTATTATAAATAAATAAAAACATAAATTGTTGATTATAAAAAAGATTATTTTATTCGTAGTGATTATTAAAAAAATACAATGTTATTATTTATGTATATATATATTTTTAAAGCTATCAAATAAATTTTCAATTTAATATTTGTTATATGATTAATATTTTTTATTTTGAATGTTAATTGTTTAAAAAAAAACATATTTAAAAATGTTTTTCAAAACTGCATGTTCTGTGGCACGTGGAAAACAACAACAACAGAAAAAGAGGCCATTATTATTAGGATAGTTATTAAAAGAGACTGAAGGAGAAAAAATACTAATTGTACATTTATATTCAGTATCTTCATTTGTCAAGATAATTGGATAATCAATTGTATGTAAAAACGTCAATAATGGAGGGGTGAATAATATATTGTCACAGTTCAGGCTGCACCTTTTTCTTTTCTTTTATCCCAAATCAATTTAAAAAGAAAAACTAGGCAAAATTTCAACACATGAATTTCACCATGTCTGAAGTCGAAATTTGATATAGCTATCTAGGAATCTATAATGGAAAGAAATTTTAAAAAAATAAAAATATACATGCATCTAGGAATTGACAATTTTCTCTAACGTGATATTTTCTTCAAAATTTAACCTTGGCTAGAATGCATTCAAATATTAAAAAAATTATAAAGGAATAAAACAATGGAACAATATTAACTTTGAAAAGGAAATAAATAACTTTATTAATGGAAGTGATATGTTTATATATATTTTTTTTGAGATCGATATTCATTGTTTTGGGTTTTTTTTTTAATTAGAAAAATGAAACGCTTTTATAAGTATAATTCTGTTCTATTTAAGCATCTTGTTTAAAAAAAGAAAACAAACATTTTACAAATGTCAAAATTAACACTTAAGTATTTGAAATTTGTAAATAAAGATATAAGTTTAAATTGAATATGAGTTATTTATATATATTTTTTAATAAGTAAAATTTATATTTGCAAATTTTATTATCAAAAGTTTTATTATTTATATAACTTAATTTTTTTTAAAAAAAATATTTTTTTTAGTTATTTGATAATTAGATATGTTCTTGGGGATGGATCATAGATTGAGTTGATTTATTGAAGGTTACCTATCAGTTAGAAATCATTATATATATATATAATATATATATATATATATATATATATATATTGTGACAGTCAGATTATGTATGCTGGTTTAACCTAGTTCGAGTCCTAAGCGAAAGTACCTCGAGGCCACTATACGCGAAATACTAAATAAAGAATATAATAACCTCTGCCCTATTTCGCCTATTCTCGGGGCTAATTCACGAACCAACAACACCATCTGAGCCACGCATAAATTATTTTTCAACCGGCCACAAAGCTTAGCAACAGCGGTAGAGACATGGACGGGAAATCCTAAAGAGCTAAAAGCTAAATGTGTAAAGTACATCAAAATATGTGTTGGTGTTTGCGTTTTGCGTGCCTGGATCATTGAAAAGTAAAAATAAAGCATTTAATATAACTAAGAAACTCAAGTTTTGATAATTAAATAATGTTTAATTACTGGCTTTAAAATATGAATAAAGCTTTAATGGCCTCCGCTATTCCCCTCAATTATGGCAACAAACTAATTAGACAATAAAAAGAAAACAGGTTAATAGGTTTGCGGTCAAATTCTTTTCTTCCCAATTTTATTAAAAAAATTCCAACTCGATCTTCTCGATAAAGTACGATAGATCATAAAAACCTTTCGCAAAGCCATAAGAAATGCTTTGCGAAACCGGGTTTACAATTGACTTAGAACGTATATAGCTAAATCAGATATACGACGCTCTTCCGATCTGCGGACAAAAAAGAGGTGTTATCAAAAAGATCAAGTTGGCACACAAAAGAAACTGACTTGGATTTAATTAACAACATAAATAAAATTGGAAAGTGATTTCAAATGACAAAAAAAATTAATTATTAAATTTAACCGCAACGAAATACTAAATATTTACAATGGTTAGTAAGGAAGAATAGCGAAGGTAAAAAGGTTACATATAGCTAGATGATCCCAAAATATATTTAAGGTTAATTCATAAAATGTTTACATAGCAAGACATATATTTCAATACAACAATAAAACAATATGAATCAAAAGTAGCATACGAGATAGTTTAATTTAGGAGATACGATACCGTCCTTTTTCCGTGATGTTCCCTGCGGCGTCCGTGGCTTGATCCGAACCGACGATAGGTGTTTGTCCGGACAATGAAAATATGAAGTATGGCTTCCATGAAAAGTTCTCCAGACACGGCATAGAGTTCATATGGTTATTGATTGGATGTTAAGGCATTTTTGGATGGTATTTAGGAACCTCGGCGATAGGCAAAGCTATGATTTGCCTAGCCAAGTATATCCATTTTCCTCAAAATACGGTTGGTTTTAACTGGAGCAGGTTCCAACTTCTCCATTATTTGAAAATGACAGCTGTATAACTTTTTTTGAAGCACAAGCTAAATGTGAAGCAAAATCTGACGGATTTCTCCCAAGAGAAATCTGAATGCACTTTCCAGAAAGCTTGGAAATAAAACAGCAAGAAAAATCTTAATAAATCGCCTTCACAAGCAAAATCAGAATCAAATGACTCCTTCAAAACGAAAAGTCTGAATAATTATCTCTTTTGTTCTCCCTACTATTTATACTTTCTCTGACAGCTACCTTCCATTGTTTGTATGATCTGAGATCTTGATAAGCCCCCCCTTGCTGCTTTGTTTTAAAACAACACGTTCTAAAAATAACTTCAATTTTTTACTCTAACTTTCTTACTTTAAAGTTGGAATTCTATTAATTAAAAAGCAAGAAAGAAAATGCCATCTTTAATTAGACTTGAACGACTCACTAATTAAAATATACATTCTTTCAGAAATGTTGGTGGGCTTATCTCAAAATCAAACCATACTAAATATTTTAATAAAATTTGAACAACAATATATTTTTATTTTACAATAGAATAAGCATTTTATCTCAGCAGAATTTTGCATTACCTCATATATATACGCTAGATGTATATATATATGTTTGACTAATAGGTTAAGCAATTTTGATCAATAGAATGAAATTTATTTAAAATAAAATATTTAACTGTAATACACATTTAATAAGCATAACTATTTTTAACTCTAATGCAAAACCCTGCTGATATTGAACTATAAACTTAATTTAGGTCTACAGTATTAATTAAGTTTATAGGAAGATGTGAAGCATGGATCGGACTTCAGATCCATTGCTTCATTTCCCAATGGTTAGTGAGCAAAAAAAAAAATGTTTTAAAAAAAAATGCTGTTGCTTCAGGTCAGAGGTAAGAATTTGTACCAGGTGAGTTCAAGCCTACTCTTTATTCACTGTAATGTTTAATTTGCTACTACTAATAATCTTTCTATATGTTACTATAAAACGGTTTATCCATCATTCATTCTCCTATATTTTTTTAAATCAAGTCCGTGTTGTTTTAGTCTGACTAGCTATATTTATGTTTTTAATTTCTAAACTTTCCGGGATCCGGTGGTATATACTGCCTTGTATTTTTGGACGGGTTCATGACCCTATCATTTTGGTTTTCTTCTAAGTTCCCATAATCAATGTCAGTTAGTATCCGAATCGTGCCTTCAATGTCCTGCATTTGAGTGCCTATTAATATTTTCCTAATCCAGGGTGGCATGTTGTGCCTAATCATCCTCACTATCTGCATTTCTGGATAATTGAAAGCAGTTAGGGCTTTAATGCGATTTACTTGCCTAACAAAAAACTGAGCATAAGTCTCTTGATGGTTAGCTGGGTATCTTTCATGCATGATGGAATACATTAAACCTTCCTGTCGCTCTGCACTCCAATACATAGATATCACTGCTTGCTCATATTCCCTAAATGTTACTGGTTGATCAGACAGAGTGTTCCACCAGTCTCTAGCAGATTCTTTCAAATGATGACTGGAGATCGCCACTTTTTCTTCTTCAGTCATATTCTGGAACTTGAAAAACATTTTGAGACTATCCAGGTGGTGTCTAGGGTTTCCACCCGGTTCCCCTCTAAAACCTTGTATATGTATGAATTTAGCCACCGGAGACGTTACCGGATTAATTATTATAGGTGTAAGGATTTGGTTACCTTGTTGCGCCTTGATTGGATTGATCTGTTGATGAGTGTTCATTTCCTTTTTATCCCCATCCATCTGTCCATTGTCTTCTCCTTCCTGTATTTGATGCTTGACTGACGTGTCCCGTGTGCTCTTCCGATCTCCTTCTCTACTTCATTATCGATCAATGATTTAGGTTGTGTATCATCTTGTTTCTGTTGCCATTTTAACTGAGTATCCTCATCTGGCCATACTTTTGTTCTGGTATGTTGTTGCTGGAGAACCATGTTTTCCTCCAAACGGTTCAGTCGTTGAGATGTCATATTCATGAATTGCTGGAACATGTTCCTCATCATTTCATTTTCATGTCTCCTTTCTTTGATGAAAGCATCAAAGTTATACTCTTCATTATGAGTACCTGTTGGCCTCTTGGGAATATTGAGTACTACCTCCTCCTCGCTGTCATAATGTGCGTCCGTCTGTTGGTCCATTTTTTTTTGCTATTTTGCTACAGAAAGTCACAATTTATTTCTTAACGTATTTTAATACAATCTATATAAATATATTGTATTATGTATATCTAGGAGCTATATCCTGTATGTGAAGAAAAAAAATTTTTTGTTCTTTAAAAAAAAAAAGTCAAATATTCTAAATTCTTTATTTATGTTTTCAAAAACTAACTTTGCCTACCTCACGAGGTCCTATTTTAACCCTATGCCTATATGTATCTGTTTATACATGAAAATAAAAAAATCCTGCCGTGTCTGTCTTTAATAACTATACCACATATTATTCTCCTCAGTTTACTTTATTTATATTTTATTAAAATATCATTGCTATGTTAATATAACTGAAATAATCCACTTACAGCTTGACCTGGCTTTCTCTGACACCTGAAACAACTAAAAAAATGCATTTACATTAATACAAGTATATATATAAAGAAATATGTGAGCAAAATATACATGTCATGTTTAAAATTATTTTGGCTCACTACACATACATTTTTATTTTGATCATCTAGTATAGTTTAGTCTATTTTGATATCCGATATGAGAAATTGCACTTGCCGACAAATTTATTTGAGAAGGGCGCCAGTCGACAAGACAATGGCCATATCAAATATACATATTAATGGATAATGATCCAAGCACACATTTATAAGGGTTTATCAAGTTTCAATGCAATTAAAATTTTACTTTGCGTTTCAGTTCACTTTTTAAAAAAAAATTTAATTTGATTCTGCTGAACGAAAAAAAAAAATCTCTGGATGAATAAGTAAATGCTATTTTAAATGACACAATATTATTTAAATCTAAGACGTATAACAACTAAGTACGGTAATTTGTCTGACCTGGATTCGAAACCAGTTACCATTTTGGTCATGACACACAAAAAAAAATTTAAACAGCCTAAAGTACGATTAACAAAATAAAATATATACAAAAAAAAAAATTAAAAATAGAAGTAAAATCCCATGATAACTGCCACTCCGAATTATGAACCTGGGATCGAAACCAACTACCATTTTGGTCACAACCCGAAATAGATGAACAATTATCAAGCAATTTTACAGAATCACGCATTGAGATCATAAACTGTTTAAAAAACATTTATATAAAAAATGGGTTTTACCAAACTATAACGAAGTGTATACCATATACACCCATATATATGACTATGTACACACCAAATAAGCATATATATGACTACATATAAATATACAAACAGATATACCTATACAAATATTTCTTTTATTATTATGTACATGGCTTTATTAGAAAGAATGTCATATTGCAAACCGCATACTCCTATTATTTCAGGCAAGTAACGCTGGTCACAACTATGACACGGAAACAACAATTGCAGACATAGACCTATTATTTCCAGGCTACTCAGCAATTCTGAACTCTAAAGTGTAAGGGGTCTTCACCTAAACGGTTACTCAAGGAATCTTCATAAACGATCACTACAAAACAAGGGCTTCACCTAACGGTTACTCAAAGGGTCTTCACCTAACGGTTACTCAATAAATGATTCAATAGCATAATCCGAAATGGAGAAAAAAAAATCTTAACTAAAGGGTGGCTGACATATATGTTATACAAAAAATATAAATTAAACGACATACGCATTTACTCTTTATTAAGTTGAAAATTAAGTTTGCTATTTTATTAACAAAACTTATATATATTTGGTAGGACACGTAATTACAAAATATTTAACAGTGAACGAAAATTTTGCATGATTATAGCATTCATTCTATATAAAAATGAAATGCAGGGA